>VXAY01004707.1:1016722-1135335 GCA_013399855.1 Oxyruncus cristatus | reverse complement strand
CGCCGGCACCGCCACTCACCGCCCGGCCGGCCCGCCCGGCGCTCCGGCAGCGCCCGCAGCCCGCGATGCGGAGCCAGAGCAGGCCCTGCCCCGCCTTCCCCCGCGCAGCTCAGCCCAGCCCAGCCCCGCCTCTGGGCCGGTGGCGCACGGGAGCGGGGGGCGGTCAGGCGGCTCGAAAAGGCTGCAGAGGCAGAACAGGCGCGTCTGAGTGACCTGAATTAATCTAATGAGACTTTATTTGGCTTAAATATCAGTTCGGGGCAGGTGCGGTATTTGCATAATGGTTCATTCAGCGCGGTGTTAATCAGTGTGTCAGAAGTGCCCCGCTAATGAGACAACTGCGGGAGGACTTCGGGAGGGAGCGGGAGGGCAGCAGGTGTGACATTAATCAGAGGAAGAGCGCGGCCTGCATCAAAGCGCGCTCTGCCTGCCCGAGCGAGCTCAGTGAGCCTTGGGTTCGCGTTCCTCTAATTTATTGTGGGCTTGTGACTGCTGTTAACTAATTATGTAAGTGCCAGCGTGCAGTAAATTCGGCAAGCTACACCGAGAAAAGCATTCAGTGAAATTTCAACTGCTCTATGTAATTTTCTTGGTGCTTTTCTGCAGACTTGTACGTAATGCTTCTTCCTGAAACTGTCCGTGGATATACTCTTCACTACTGTAAGATTAAATTCTGTATTATGAACCCTTGCTGAAGGTCTTCTGTAGGAAAATCTCAGGAGAGTTGCATGGCTTTGTAAGTAATGTGCATAGTCTCTATAGACTCTGGAAATGGTATTTGTTTTCTAGAAGTACTAAAGAAAGTTGGATGGCTTCTGACTGCTGGTACTCCACTCCCTCTTCATAGTTCTGTCTACATAGTGCTGAGAATTAAAGCTGCCTGGCATTTTTAAAGAAAAAGTTTAAGATCTTGCAGAGACATATTTAATGTAATTTGTTTTCTAGGAATCTGTAGTATGCATTCTGAGTTTGCAAAAAGCCTTTTTATTATAAGTACATAAAATATAGAGGTAGGATAAACTTTATTTTAACTTTAAAATTGAATGGACGCTGTCCATTTTCATCTACTGGAACAGAGTAGATAAGTAGACTTCTGACAGAGATGTGACTAACCTTCAATAGTTTATTTATAGCATAATTTATTCAGCAGGTGCCTATTTTATTTTTCCTGTAACAGTTACGCAAAGTAAAAAAATACTAGGTTAGCTTTATTGTTTTTTAAAGCAAATTGCTTCCTTTTTTTTAGCTTTTATAGCATGTGAGCAAGATAGCAAAGACTATTTAAACAGAGAAGTTAAAGTTGCTCTAGTAATGGTTTTTTGTAAGAAACCCTCAAAGGTATATCCCTTTTCATCTGTGGTCTGAAGATCCAGCTTATAGGTGTCTCACAGGATACCTACAGATTCTAAGGTAATTTTCTTATCTGCAGGTATTTATTTCAGAAGAAAATAATCAAACCCCTACTTTTCCTGCTGCAGAGTCTGATGAGCAGAAGAATGTACTGTATTTCCTATGTGTACAAGACATATGAAATAAATGACTCACTGAGCTTGTTATTGATCGATTTTTGGTTTTTATTAGTGGTACATTCAATTTTTTTACTCAGTGGTTTCAGTAGACGTGAAACTGCCACATGTTCTAATAATAATTATGTATTCTCAATAATATATCTGATTTAAGTTTCAAGTAACAGTTGGGCATTTTTTGCCTTGACTTCTTAAATATAAACCTACAGCTCTAGAAGAATTCTAACAAGAGAAAGGTTAATTGAGAGAAATAATGTGTTTACGTACAGGAAAATACTGGATAAATTGTATGGCTTGACGTAGTTTTGGAAGTTATGTTTCTACTCAAGTGAATTCAAAAAGAGTATGAAGAACACACATACAAGATTTCAGAATAAATACGTTATGACTGTGAGTTTATCTTTCTCGTGGCATGTCGATACAAACTTGACCAATATACTATAAAGTATATTATATAGATAAAGTATATATAAAGTAGAAATGATCATTCATCTTTCTTTTCCAGCTTGAGAATGTTCTTCACCCAGGACCACTTGGTGGTAAATTATTGGTAAATTATTATTTTTTTCCTTAAATACGTATTTTACAAAAATGGTCTTAACAAGGTCATAAACAAAATTACATCTTTGATAATTTAAAGTGAAACCCACAGAAATGTTTTAATGAACTTTAATGAACTTGATACATTTCAGCTGTGGGTAAACAGTTTCTGAATGAATTATATCCAGATCTAAAAATGTTAAAGACTTCTAACATGAGTCTTAACTGCTGAATTATGAATCTGAAAATACTCAGTTTCCCATTATCTGTCTTCTCCTACTTATTTTTACCTTCATCTAAAAATTAACTGTTCTGTCAAATTCCCTGGATGTTTCTTCTAGCAGGGGTACTCAAAACATGCTTAAGGCATTTAAACAGGAGCAGGTTCTGTGCATAAGTCACTGATGGCACTTCCTTGGAAAGGGAATTGAAGTAGAGGACTCCTGGGAAAAAAGGAGTTGCAGGTTTAGTTATTTCTTCCTGAAAAGGTGCCAAGTCACACCTGCTGTGGCTCTAGGCGCTGCTGTGACCACCTGGCTGTTAGACCATTTTGTCTGTGCAGCTGCACAAAAATTAATTAAATGTTTGTCCTAGCAGTTATTCTGTCATCTAGTGGTTTTGCTGGCTCCGTAACTGGGCCCAATTCCAGCAACTGTTGCTCTTTACCCACTGACTGCTCATTGTGAAGATCCCTAAAAGATCCCTGGGGATGCAGATACTTCTTTTTGTGGCTTTTGCTAACATGCACTAGCTATGGTTTATGGCACAGCCACAGATTTTGCTTTAACTGAAGGTTAGGCCCTGTATGTATTCCTTTCAACGTTTGTGTGGTTTTTAATCTAGTTCTGAGAAACACAACTCTCTCTGCACCAGAGAGGAACCAAGTACAGATGTTGCAATCCTAAAAGTTGATTGTTAGGATCCAGTTCTTGAGCATGTAATTGTACATATTACTACATGGTCAAAATTATTAAAATCCTACATTGTATTAACAGCCCTTGTATTTTTTTTTTTTTTTCCCTTTTGAAGCTATTAAAAACAGCCCCGGAAAGGAGGATCCTTTCAATTACTTTTGCAAGAAATAGAGAACAGTGTACACAGATTGCTTCTTAAGGTGGAACTGTTTCCTCTGCTACACTACATACTAACATAATTTTTTTGGTAGAAACGGCAATAACTTAGCATCATCAACCGCAATAAAACAACTGAACTTTTTGTAAATTGTTGCTGCATATTTTTTTTGTCATATTTGTATTTATTCCATAAACTAAAAGTAATACTAACTTCACCCACTAGGTGTCATGAACGAACTCTTTACTGGAAAACGTGGGCCCTAAGAATTTGAATCAGGTTCCTACTCCACTTCATTTTTCAAAATAATTTGTTAAAACAATTCTGTATGACTTATATTATTTTAGTGTGGTTATTCATAGAGATTTTGAACTTTACTGAATGTTACTGTTTAAAATTAAGGCTTCTGAAGCAAATAACTGGGAAAGAATGAAAACGGGGGTTAACCTGATTGTTGGACTGATACTGTCTGTATATATGATGTATTTATTAGCATATAATTACCATTTCTGGGAACTAGCAACATTGTGGGAATCATGTCTGTGGAATTTTTTTTTCCCCCCTCTGCCAGTTTGGTTTGGTGATCCTCTTTTCCCCCAAACTATTTGAAATGATTTAAAATGCTCTCATGTTTCAGCAGCCATTCAGCTAACTAACTGCACGTTCAGGCATTAAGTGTTTCAAATGAAATGGGGACTGCAGGAACAGTCATCATGAAAATATATCATTTCCCCAGCTGAAGTTTCATTTCTCATACTGTTACATTTAGGTGTAACTAAAAGCATTCTCTCGTGTGCCTAGGAGGTCAGGCCCCTGGTGTCCAGTGTTTTTCCTGACCCAACTCTGTACCTTCACGTGAGGTACAGAGGTACAATATGAGGTACAGTGCGAGGCACACCAGTAGGTCGGCACCTGCTGATGAAGGAAGTGCCAACAGAAGTTCACCCTGACTTGCAGAGTACAGAGGTGAGTCTGAACTCAAGGCTGCCTACAACTTCCAGCTGCTCTACTGGCACATCTTATCAAAGCTTTCTAAACATGGCTCCCCAGTCTGTTTATACACCTGATGTGGTCATGGGAAAAGTGTTGCAGGCCAAGTGGAACATGTAGCCTTAGGTTAACTGGTCGTGGCGTGTTTGGCTTGTCTGTTCTCCAGGGTGGAGTACGCTTAGGTTGCTCTAGAAGCTGCTCACATGTGGCCTCCTCTCATGTGAGTTGTCCCAGTTCTGCAACTTGTGTTCTGATAACACAAGTGCAAGTGTTTAGACTCGTGAGCACTCAGTCGTGTCAAAAAAACTATGTAAATACAGCTCAAAGTGGACCTCTGTGCTTTCTTGGCTATGCACTCCCTTTCTGTCCCTTACATTGTTCAAAGATGTTTTACAGGGATCTCTTGGTCACCTCCTAATTCAGTTCTGAAAAGTCAGTTTTTTTAAAATTTGCTTTCGTCCAGTAATTTAGCTTATTGCATTTCCACTGTCAATGAATCTTGGTAACACAGTAATGTTAGTATTAATGGATCTTGGAAATACGTTAATCAACATGGAAGCGTCACTCCAGGTGTGCCTATGAGGTAAAATGGTGAGGTAAGAACCTATCAAAAGATAGTAAAGGAAATACAGAGTACATAAAATGAAATTGGTTTCAGAATAGCGGTAGAAGCATAAATGATGCAAATACATGGTTTTTTTTTTTAGTTTCCTTCTCATTTTTTTACTCTCTTTTTATTGACGTTTTTATTTTAGATTTACCAAATTAATTTTGATCCAACTTGGCTTCAGCAAAAAGCTGGCCTCCAATCTGAATACTGAAACAGAAATTTCTTTCATTGTTTAAAGGAAATAACAAATTTGGGGGCTGATGCTCCAAAAGTTAGATTTGAATATTACAGTGCCTTTGTGTATAGGGAACTCCAGTCTGTCCAAAGTGTGTTTGTTTAAGCATACTGAGTTTAAGATTTGGGTATTGATTAGGACTCGATTAGGACTACATATATACTTAATTAATATATACTTAATTTACTGAATTAAGTAGAGATGGTTTTATTTTAATTAGAATAAAGTATTTTATTACTTAAATGCTATAGATACTACTGTTGTGTTATATATTCAAATCAAAAGGCTGGTGTAGGGTCTGGAGAATAAGTCCTATGAGGAGTGGCTGAGGGGACTAGGGTGTTTAGCCTGGGGGAAAGGAGGGTCGGGGAGACCTTATCACTCTCGACAACTACCTGGTAGGAGTTTGTAGTGAGGTGGAGGTTGGTCTCTTCTCCCAAATAACAAGTGATGGGCCAAGAGAAATGGCCTCAAGTTGTGCCAGGGGAGTTTCAGATTGGATATTCGGAAAAATTTCTTCACCAGAAGGGCTGTCAAGCGTTGGAACAGGCTGCCTATGGAAGTGGTGGAGTCACCATCCCTGGAGGCACTTAACAGACCTGTGATGTGGTACTTAGGAACATGGTTTAGGGGTGCACATGACAGTACTGGGTTAATGGTTGGACTAAATGATCTTAAGGATCTTTTCCAACTGAAATGGTCCTGTGATTCTATAAGTGAGCTGACCATGGGTATTAAATAGATTTAATTTAGGTTTGTAATATCTTTAGTGCTTGTGTGTTGCATTTAGCTTGAACTTATTCTTGCCACTCAAAGTGGCACTTCTTAAAAGCAATGTTATATTGATTAATGAGAGAGTGTTTTAGTGTTCAAGTTGGTAAGTGATGAAAGTTTCTGTCAGTTTTTTTATGCTGATCCACTATTAACTTGAAAAAATACTGCAGTCTTACACCACAGTTCAATAAATACTTTTTTCTGAAACAAGCTTCCCACTTACATAGTTCTGCTTGTTTTTTGTTGCCCTTGACCTTACCAGTTGCACCCAAACTTCTGTTTGTGGGGTCATGTGGCAAGTCTTATTGGAGAAATGATTAATATAAAAACTGGAGTGACAAAAAACTGTTGTTGTTTTTATCAATAAGTTCCCTCTTCCCTTTTGCCACATGGCTCTACAAGTATTTGTATCAATGTATTGGAAAGGCATTGTGGAGGCTGGTTCTGTTTATTCTGGCGTTGATGCCAAAACCCGTGCTCATTAAACCACACCCTTACTTGTAAATCTTTAATTTAGGCGACAAATACAAAATAAAGATTTTACTCAGGTTTTTTTTTTTTCAACCAAAATACCACTTGAATGTGGTATCTGGTGTGAACCAAAAATAGTGAACTAAGATATAAAGATAGATTATGTATTTATTAATGCCTAATTGGCTTTAACAGTTTTTAAGATGATATTTTGTGTGTTGACATAACTTTACATCCTGTTCTAGTAGCACATGAATTGCCAACTCTCAAGATCAATGAATAGGCGGGACTCTATTATAGGAGTCATTCTACAGAAGGAAAATAATACGCTATAATTTTCTGGGCTCTTATGTTTCTCTGAAAGAGGAGAAATAAATGGGTGGAAAGCTTATACTGCTTTTTATCATTTCACTTCCATCGTTATCCAATTGAATGGAAAGCTGTTCATGCAGGCAAGTTCAGTGTGTTTGGGCAACCTCTGTTATTATAGAAATGGTGCATGTACAGAACCCAGCAGTTGCAAGCAGCAAGACTGTGTAATCCTGGAAACTGAGACTGTAATGGCTCTTAATATATGATTTTCCAAGAAGAAATAAACAAAGAAGAACTGGAAATCTGTACACTTGGAGTTTAAGATTGGAATTGAGACAGCAGGTGGAGCTGAAGGAGTTGTGCTTTTGAACCACTGCAGAAAGAATAGGATATGAATGAATCAAAAGAAAGAGAAGTGCAGAGCTTTTGTTATGTTATTACATTAAGGAAAAATTCCTTCAGGATGCAGTCATGTTGCCTTCTCAAGAAAACAAATTTGTTTAACGTGGTCATAAGGCATATATTAGAAAGTTACGAGAAAAGAGCATTCGTCTGTGTTTAAATATTGAGCTAAAGTGGGATTTTTTTTGCTAAAAAGCCATGTATCTGCAAAATTCTTATTTCAGGTTTTTTGCGTATTTCATGGAGAGGTCTGAACTTTTGAGGGTCAGATTTTTGTTTCTTAATTTTTATGTTTTACTTTGATTTTAGAAGAACAGGTTAATTAAGAGCTTAAAAAACTAGATTTACATTTCAATTTCTTTCATTTTCAGCTCATTAGAAAGGTAAGACAAATGTACATGAAAAGACTTTCATATAGTATACAGGAGGAATAACCAATCCAGTTTTACATTCAATTTTATTATGAATTTTGCAGGAATCTATAGTTGAGGTTATACATTGTTTCAGAGTTCACTTCTGGGAATGATGCCAGATAGATTGTTTATGCAGCATGGATCTTTATCCATAGCATGCAAATGCTATTGACTTAAAGAAGTCCATGTTTCTCTCCAGTGCAAAGAAACATGAGATGGCAGGTAACAAGAAGGAAAAAGTAGAAGTAAGCAGAAGCATTATACTCAAGTGTAGAAAATATGTGAACAAAATTAAACTATATTGAAATGTTTCATGATCATGATCTAATTTTGAAGGCTATTAGTTTTAAATTTTACTTATATGATTAAAATAATTCATAATTAGTAGACCATATTTTTCAGGTGGAAAAATGAAACTAGCTGGTTTTGGAAGAAAATTTGTTTCTATTTTACATTTTTCTAGGTCCATTATTTGAGAAGTTTTTTAAACCTCATGAGTGCAAGGAAGGCTGCACAGTTACACAGTAATGAAACAAGTCAAATGTTTACAGCTCTTGCTGTCTCTATATGCAACATAGTGTTTTTTCTCCTAAATATTTGGAATATTATTTTAATTCAGAAACAGTTAAGCAAAAGAGAACACCTGAAGGAAATAAAAAGATGATGTCCTGGATGCTGCAAACTTAAGGGAAGCAGTACTAGACTAACACAGATGGTGATGATATTATTACAAATAAACTCAGGGTCAGTAGCTGGGGTGTTCTGGACTGTAGCTCTGCCTGTTGTAGTAGGAGCTCCTCCAGCTGTTAAAGGAAATCTCTATTTGCCGTACCTATGAGCTGTTACTGCCTCTCATTATGTCTCTGTGACTCGTATTTGTCCACCCATTTATGTCACAGGTTTTACTAATTTCTGTCCCTGGTTTTGGCCATAGATCATTTTTACTTCTTTTGATAGACCAAGGAAGAAAAACCAAAGCAACAAGGATTTTTTCTTGTTTGTGTTGGGGAGGTAGATGTGGTCATACTTTCTCTTTCCTGTTAAACAGCAGAGGATTTCCCATCAGAAACCTCTGAGATGATGGACTTTGAGATGATCCTTCACTCTCAGAAAGGACTGTGGTCCTTAAAAAGAGGGAAAGTGAAATGTGGCGGATCAGATGTTGAGCATCTAATAAGCATGCATTCAGCTTTTTGCCATGAACTAAAAGTAGCTTTTGAAGTGTTATTTTTAGTGAGTTACTTCAAAGGACTTAACTGTTTCAGGGACTATGCTTTTGTTTGTTTTGCTGTCTGCTGCACATGGTTTGCGATACCTCTGTTTGAGATGCTTTATTTTCCAGTTGGATCTCGATGTTAATTCATAACCTAAGTGACTGCTCAGTGGATATGTTCTGATATGATGCATTCAGCAGGATTAAACTAAAGGAGAAATTTTTTTATGAAAAAAAATTTTGAAACACAGTGCTAAAAGTAACTAAGTTGTCAATGCAATGGGTAGATTTAAAACGTAATTTTTCATATTTTATAGACTTTATTTTCAAAGTTTTGCAAAACTGAAATTTTCAATTCAAAATGTCTACTTTTAAATTTGAAACTGAAATAAGGGAGTGTTAGAAGTTGTAAGCATATTACTTTTGAACAGGGTTCACATTGGCTAAAAAGATCTGGTTTATACAGTTCATCTATCTGTTGTAGCTTTTCTAAAATATTTTGCCAATGCAGTAACTTAAAGAGTGTATCATTATTTGAGAACTAGGAATTGATCAGCTTACATGCAAACATAATTGTATTAAGTAGTTTTAAAAAAACCCTTTATTTATATTATTTTTCTCATTCCTAATCTTGATTTAAAAGACAGGAGATTTTTGACTTTTGGGGACTTCAAGAGACCCTTCAATTCTGTTTCTCCTAAGTTATCTGAAAAAAATAGTTGAAGCCTTCAGGTAATTGATCTTTATTCCTGGATAGCAGTCTTTTTGCTGTATATTTTTCAGTTAATTGAAAATTCTGTCATGCAGCTGAAGATATGAGCTTCAGCACCATTGCTGTTTCCATGCCTTTATTAATAAAGATTATAAACACAAGTGTGTTTAGAGTTGTAAATAATAAAATAATTAATATAAGCTGTATTGATGGTATTTATAAAAATAATAACTGTAAATAATAAATATCACCAGATACAGAATGTAATTTGTTGTTGTACTGTTTCTTAAGAAGCTTAAAGCTGTTTACTTTTACATTGTCCTCCTGTAATCAGGAAATCTGCATTCAAGGGCTGTCTCTCGAAAAAATTTAGTTAGTACTGCAAAGCAGTAGTGATGAGATCTCTTGCAAGGTGAGACTGGCTCAGAAGTGTTGATGTTGAACTTTTTGTTAGGAGACACAGCTAAGAATTTTGTCCTAAATTGAGCTGTACAACTGGATTAAAACAGTTTAAAAACAAAGCTAGAGGAAACATTTTGGGCATAGGTATTTCTCAGAAGCTTCATGTATTTGTGACACAAAACCTGTATTACAATGGATTGCTGAAATAAACAAAGCATATATAATTTCATATTTGTAAATGTGTTACTTGTTCTTCCCTCTTTTTAGCACAGAGATCAAAACTAAATTTTGGGACTGAACATACTTTTAAAATACTTCTTTTATGTTAAGTAAAATAACTTATAGTACATATACATATAAGATGTTTAGCATCTTTAGATGCAATGACTGGTCAAATGTGAGTTCTAAAACTGTATCTGCATTAAGAATTAATCAGTGCATAGGGATCAGATCTGTAGAGCAAGAAGTTTATGCTGGGGACCCAGTATCTGTGTTCATTGAGAGGATTACTTGGACTAATTCTACTCTGGTCAATGGACTGAATGATCACTAGAAGGTGGAGTCCTTTGGTGCATGCCTGGCACACATCCTTCAGTTTGATTTTATCTGGAAGAAACGCAGTTTGCCTGCTGTGATCACTGTTCCCCGTAGTACAGTCAGTGGCAAAGACTGGGAAATTCAACTAGAAAGCATTCCAAATCTAAAAGTAAAACACAATGACATATTGAGACAAGGGGGGAAAAGCCTTATTTGTATATTTCAGAGCACTGTGGTATTGTTATATGAAAAGGGTTTTTTATGTTTATTTATAAAATTTTCACTTTGGTGGAAATGCTGTCTCCAAACCTTGTCAGGTACTCACTGCTTTAATTTGGAATGCTTTATTGCATGCATTATTGTCTTATACTTTAAATTTTAAAGTCAAATGTTACAGAATAAATGAAGTCTGTGGTTAGTGTCACAAAGGCTTAAAGGAAAGGAAGGAAGGGGAAGTCAGGAAAAAAGTTAAAGGCGCATATGTCGTACTTAACTTCTCTACTTGCCATACAGAGCAGAACATTGTTCTTTGCTGTGTAATTCTTAACATATTCTTAGACATAACATTGGAAACACAGTGAAGGAATAATAGCAGTAATTGCTTTGTATGAAGAATGAAGGGCCCCATCAGAGTAATTTAGCTTTCAGATAAAGTAGACTTTATTTGTAGGCATGCAAAATGGTCATAATGAGGCATTACATGTTGAACAAATTTGAGGCTTGAAAATGGAATTCTTGTATTTCTCATTATTAATATAAAAATAATCTTAAAATGTTTAATATAATATAACAAGAACCTCAAGAATAATGGATTATATGGCTACAAAGGAGACCCACCTGGTACCTAAAGCAAATATTTGTTTTAACTATATACTAAAATCTCAGCAGTCTAATCAAAGAATTATTAGTAGTACTATTAGTATTATTTAATAACTGCAAAAAACCCAAAGAAAGATAAAATAAAGAGTACTATGCTGCAAAATGTCTCAGTGCAGTTAAATATGTTAGGCACCTCCTAACATCTACCCTTATTCTGTTGTTCTACCCCTAGTCTGTCTTCCACTATGCCTCTCAGTCCTGAGACTGACAGGTCCAAGGCAGGCATGGTAGAGTCAATTACCATTATCCTGACTTCTTCACCAGAAGGAGCATAATATCCATATTCATGTTTTCTTCTCTCTCACTCTAGCATGTACTTTAGGTAATTCAAATATGTTTTCCGACACACTTTACATCTCCTTCTTTCTTCATTGGTCTGCAAGCCCACATTGCATCTCAGTTTACTATATATTGCACATATTACATACTTCAGATATCTGTCATCTGTAAAACCACTTTTATCCAGCTCCTGTGTCTGCATTTCTTTAACTGACCATTAGTGAATTGTTTATAGTTTTGGTCCTCCAGTATTAGCCTGTGCCCTGTATTTTAATATCCTGTGCCTGTACTTCTCTGCTCTGTGCCATCTGAAGGCCTCTGTTGTCATGCCAGATCTATATTTCTCTACATCATTACCTTAAACTCATAAATATTTCCTTTACATAGAAGAAATTCTTGTTAATACTGTCTTTATAAAGCTGTGTTTATCCTGTATAAAGTTAAGAAGAACAAATTAGATATAGCCACCTGGTCCTTGAAAGAACTATTGTTACAGGTAGAGCAAGTAAAATCTCCAAGGAAAGTCAAACAAGTTTAGGTGAAGTCTCAGTCCTCAGACCTTGCAAACTCAGAACAGAGTTTGTTGCCTGTTATCAGCAGTGGCTGTACTGAATTTGCTAGAGTACAGGGACAAGAAACATACAGCTAATATCTCTGCTTGGCATTAATGTTTGATACACTTTTATAAATGTGTAAAGATATAGTTAATTAATTGGATGATAGAGCTTTAGGATGGAGTGGTGGTGTTAAATGCTCTACTTTGTAAAAGAAATAGGATACCTCATTAAGTAGTCTAAGTATAGTAAAGAGTCAGTTTGGGTTTGTGGTTTTTATAATTCCTTGGGAATTATTTTAATCTCATACTGATAAGATACTGCTTAATGTAGATGTTGTTTCTCCTGGCAGGTTGTTTTCTTAAAAACGTCAGTAATATACTGCATACAGCTGTTGCTAAAGTTTGGAGAATGTGGGCGAGTTGTCAGTTTATATTTGATTGTATTAACTGACCTTAATCTTGCCTGAACAGTAGAGTAACGTTTATTGTTTCTGAGCTAATATTGCAGTCACATTGAACAAAATGATCAAGGACTTATCAGGCACCTCATATGCCCCTGATTAAAATGCCGTTGTACTCTAAAAACTCAATACTCTTGACACAGCAGTAGCAGAGGTGTGTGCTAAGGTGAATGGTGTGCTGGTATGTTCTTTCATGATGGGATTCTCTGTAAAGGGTAGCACACACAAGAATTTCTTTATACTAATGCTGCTGGTCTGCATGTGGGTAAATGGATAGGAAGTGTGTCAAGTCCTTTGCAACAATGATTTGTGATAAATGTCTGTCTATAAGTGAACAGGTCTTTTGAAGTTAAATTAAAATTCTCAAAAAAACCATTTCAAGTACTGGTTTCCTTTTTTGTTGTGAGTATGAATGTCATATTGGAATTATACGGTACTATTAATTACAGATGCTGAGAAAATATTTGTCTCAGCAATAACATTTTCTTAGAAAAATAGTTTGTTTGTATGCCAAAACCTGAGAGCATGATAATGCAAACAGTGACAGAAGTAAGCTGAAAATCAATCACATGAGAATGTGAGTGAACGTATAAATGATGAAAAATGTCTTACAAACCAAAAGTGGAAAGAAAAGTCTCATACAGTTTTTAAGGCTAGCAAGTGTAAATCAGATCATAAGGAAGAGAAGAAGGCTTTCAAGATCTGCTTTTTATGCTACCAGGCCTTTAGATTGATAGGATCACACAGTAGAGGTATATTAGTACTTCTGTATGTATTGGTACTTTCCATACAAAAAATTACCTAATTGCCACATATTTCTTTCATGTAATTATCTAGTAATGAGAAAATAACCTGTTTTTCAGAGCCATCCCATGGAAGAAATCTTATGCTCTTTTATGCAAGTTTGATTTATAGACATGTACTGCAGAGCACAGTGAATATGAGACATTCATCTTCCTATGTCTAGTTGCTATGGCAACATAGTACACAGTACAATGTCATTCCAGCTCTGGTGATGCCTGCAGTAGTTTATTCCTTTGTTGTTCTTGTTTCTTAAGCAACTGTCTTGCTGCCTTTCATATTATCACACTTCATCACCTATACAAGTCTTTTTCCTTATCTCTTGAGAACCATGTCTAATAGAAAAGATGCATTTTTTTTGTCTACCCATGCATATCAGTGTATTACTTTTTTTTTTTTTTTGTATATTCTCAGTCATTAAAAGCTTGCCCCAATAATATACCATTGCTCTAGAACTGGTAAAAGACGATGGCAAGCCAGAACATCCGTGTAAAGGACCTGACTCAGCTTCTTTATTTAGGAAGAAAAAGGTGATCGTTATAATTAATTGAAAAAAATACTAAGGGTGTTCAGGGGAACAGGAGTCAAATTGACTGTTTTTTATGTTGAGAACCTGTACTCTAACACAAGTTCTTTCTCAAGGCAGTTCCTTTTTCACGATTCATTACAAAGGGAAATGACACATAATGAAGCGTGTATGTGTCCCAGGTTCTGCCTAAGCAGGGTGATACTTTGCAAGAAAACATGAGTTAATACCTCAAGATAGTTGTATCTTTTGGGTAGTATTAATAATGAGTTTTGTTTTGCTTTTCCTATCTATAACTGTTACCAATTTTGTAATCAAATTACTTAACAACATACTTTGCTATTTGTGGGTGTTGACCCTGCTCAGTGACTCACTGACTGTGCCCACAGTGGGGTGGGGGAGAGAATCAGAAGAACAAGAGCAAGAAGGCTCATGGGTTGATAAAAGGGCATTTTAAAGAGTGATGGCAAAGCTGCACTTTCAAGCAAAGCAGAATATGGAATTTATCCACTGTTTCTCATCAGCAGGAAGCATATGTAGCTGCTTCCTGGAAAGCAGCACACCTGATGGTTACTTGAGATGATAAACATCGTAACCATGAACATCCCCTCCTTCCTTGTCTTTTCCCCAAGTTTTATTGCTAAGCATGATGTCAAAGAATGGTTGGGGTTGGAAGGGACCTTTAAAGATCATCAAGTCCTACCGCGCTGCCGCAGCCAGGGACACCTTCCGCTATATCAGGTTGATCAGAGCCTTGAACGTTTCCAGGGAAGGGACATCTACAAGTTCTCTGAGCAACCTGTTCTAGTGTCTCACAATACTCACTGTAAAAATTCTTCCTCACAACCCATCTAAATCTTTTATTTTAAAACTACTGTCCCTGTCACTACAGGCCTTGGTGAAAATGTCTGTCTTATAAGCCCCCTTTATATATTACAAGGTGGCAAACCAGTCTCCCTGGAGCCTTCTCTTCTCCGGGCTAAATGGCCCCAACTATCTCACCCTGTCTTTTATTGCAATAATAGGTGATAGTAAAAGTCACTTTACAGCATGAGCAACGAATTTCATATGGTAGGGAACATCCCTTTGGTCAGTTTGAGTACGCTCTCCCGACTGTGTCCCTTCCCAACTTGTTACCCACCTCCAGCCTACTCACTCGGGAAACAGAGTGGAAAAAATTAAAACCTGGAGGATGTGCAAGCACTGCTCAGCAGTAGCCAAAACACTGGTGTGTTATAAATACTGTTCTAGTCACAGATCCAAAACACAGAACCATTCATGCTACTGTGAAGAAAATAAATCCGCCCCAGCCAGGCCTGCACACTACTGTAAATTAGATTATCCATTCATTCTAATGCTTGTCTAGTAAAAAACATCACTAGCTTAATCCTGCAGGACCTGGGTATACTGTTCCTATGAAGCAGGAAGATATTATACATCTATGTCGCATCCAGTGAAAGCATGGATCTTTCACTATGAATAAATCTGACAGCAAATCATCCTAACAAAAATTTTAAATGGAGTTTCTAGTAGATGTGACCCAAGTCTATCTGTTTTCCCAATCCTACAGAAAATTCATTAAAAAATCTGAACTTTTTTGCATATCACTTTTTCTGAAGACAAAGGGACTCATAAAAAAATTGACATAAGCACAGGCATGAATTTTCGCAGGTTTGAAAGCAAAACCTTGCATGGGAGTGTTATACAATATGCCGCACACTTACACATTTATTCCTTCTAAATAGTTCAAAATATATTTTTCTAATTTGTGAAAAATCACTACATGAAATTAAAATTTAAATATTTTAAGTTATTCATTTAAATTTATATTTAAATTAAAAATGTGTGCTTTTTTCCCTATTTTTGAGAATATGTCCAAACAAGTATTTACAATTATGTTAGAAAATTTAAGTAAGTCACTGGTTCCAACCTAGTAGTTACTACTCCTGCCTTCTGTCATTGGTCCTTGAGGTGAAGAGCAAATTGTTTTAACAGAGACCATTCTTATTTCACACGAATCCTTTTTATTTTGCATTGCCATAGAGTAGGGATATGCATGTGGTCAGTTGCCATAATGCATTCCCGGTAATACAACTAATTAAAAATGTGTTAATGCCACAGTAAGTGCTTAGCTGGTCATGTCATCAGGACTATCCTTTAAAGATATTTTCTTTCAGATGGGATAAAACTGTGACATATAATCAAAAATATTAGAATGTGGCAGCTATAAAATAGTCATAAGAGATTATTTTATTTTTTTATGACTAACATCTGTGGTAATAGCAGTGCACCTGCCAGCATGCCTCAAATGTGAATGAGTTCTTTTAGCAATATCTTATATTTATTCAGTTTGGTGATCTCTTTACAGGGACTACCTACACAGATGCTGATTATTTTTTAATTGCATTGGATGATAGAAACTGGAGAAAAGACTGACCCAACCAAACTCATTTCAAATAACCTATTAAACAGCCATTAGATCACAACAATTCTTGTTCTTTTTTATCCAAAGCTGAACCTCTACCCTGAAGGGAAAATTGTTCCTTAAGCTCTTTCAGAGCATACATATTATTAAAAGTAGAGTTTTCTCCAGAGTTAAGAACAAAAGATTTTTTTGTAAAATAAACTGCATCTTCTATTTGAAGTGTAATCTGAGATGTATGCTGATAGAATGAAAACCTGTTGTTTACTTTAATCAATGGAATTTATTAAATTGATTTTTAATAATTTAATCAATATTACATTTTTTAATTAATCAATATTATAAAATTAATCAATAAATTGATTAAATGAAATATTTCTCTTGGAAGGATCCTACATTGTTCATCTAGTCCAAAAGCCAGTTTAGGGCTGACCAAAAGGTAAAGCATATTGTTAAGAGCTTTGGCCAAATGCTTCTTAAACACTGACAGGCTTGAGGCATTGATTGCCTCCCTAGGAAGCCTGTTGGAGGGTTTGACCACCCGCTTGGTAAAGAATTGCTTCCTAATACCCAATCTAAACCTCTCTGATGGAGCTTTGAATGATTCCCATGTCCTGTCACTGGATCACAGGGAGAAGAGGTCAGCACCTGCCTCTCCACTTCTCCTCCTCAGGAAGCTGTAGAGAGCAATGAGGTCATCCCTCAGCCACCTTTTCTCCAAACTAGACAAGCCCAAAGTCCTGCTAAGGCTGCTCCTTATAGGATATTCCTTACAGATTTCTTGTCCTCCTCTGGACACATTCAAGGACCTCCACATCCTTCTAAACTGTGGGGCTCAGAACTGCACACAGTACTCAAGGTGAGGCCACACCAAAGCCAAATACAGTGGGATAATCACCTGTTCTGACTGGCTGGTTGTACAGTGTTTGATGCACCCCAGGACGTGGTACATCCTCCTGGCTGCCCAGGCGCACGGCTGACTCACACTGAGCTGCTGCCAACCAGCACTCGCAGATCCCTTTCTGCAGGGCTGCTTTATAGCCCCTCCTTTCCCAATCTGTACTTGTGCCCAGCATTACTCTGTCCTAGTGCAGAATTTGGCATTGTGACTTGTTAAATTTCATCCCATTAGTCATTGCCCAAACCTCCAATCTAGATCCCCCTGCAACATCTCCTCTTCCTCAAGAGAGCCAACAGCACCTCCCAGTTTGATGTTATCAGCAAACCTGCTAATGGTGTGTTCCTGCATCCAGATCATTGATAAATGTATTGAACAGAACTGGCCTCAGAATTGAACCCTGAGGCACAGCACTGGCAGCCAGTCACCAGCCAGGTGTAGCCTCATTCACTACAACCCTTTGAGCTCTGACCTTCACCCTCTTATTCACACAGTACACCATGAAACTGCTCATCCCACAGTTGGACAACTTGTTTAGAAGGAAGGTGTGAGGGGCAGTATCAAAAGCCTTACCAAAATCCAGTAAAACTACCTCCACTGCCTCCCCTTCATCCACTAGGCAGGTGACCTTGTCATACAGGGATATCAAATCGGTTAAACAGGACTTTCCCTTTGTGAACTCACATTGACTGTGCCTGATGATTGCATTATTCTTTAAATATCTTTCAGTATTACCTAGTATGATCTCCATATTTTTTCCAGGAAGTGAGGTTGGACCAACAGGTCTGTAGTTTCCTGCATCTTTCCTCACACCCTCTTTGTATATGGGAGTAACACTGGCTAGCATTCAGCCAGCAGAGACCTCCCCAGACTCCCAAGACTTGTGGCAAATGATAGAGGGGGATCCTGCCATAACATCTACCAGTTTCTTCAGAACTTCAGAATCCCATCAGGCATGGACTTGTGAACATTCAGCTGATACAGCTGGTCCCTTACAATTTCAATGTCCACAAATGAAAAGTCACCGTTCCCACGCTCGGGTTGTCTGACTCAAGGGTTCAAGCAGCCCAAGGTCTATCAGTATTATTAAAGACTGAGGCAAACCCCCACACTGAATATAGCAAAATAATATATCATGGATAGTGTGAATAATATAAATAGCAATAACTCTTTTGTAGTAGCAAAGAAATGTTTGCAAACTCTAGGGTCCCTTTATAGTAGGGAAAAGACATGACAAAAATAAAAATGAGCCAGTGTATGCAATAATAAAAGAACCATCTTTTGTCAAATTGTTTATCAGTTTTTTTTGGATTTAGATTTTGTTCTCTTTTCTTACAGTCTCTGCTGCATTTTGAGAAAATGAATCAGGATCAGAAATGCAACACAACTGAAAAGGGGATACTGTGCTATTACAAACTAACAGCTAGCGTAAAAAAAATACATGATGACAGTGCTTGTTTTTCACATGAAAACCCGAGTTATTATTTGATATAATAAATTTAATATATTTAAATTTAAAAATAAATTTAAGTAAAGTGGCACCATGTACTCTGTATAACATAGGTGCAAAGTGTCCCTTCGTCTTCAGTATTCTGTTTAAATTAAGGATATTATTAATAGAATTTAAATGATGCATGTGCTCTTAGCAATCCTTATATTCCTTAGTTGGACAAAGTTTATAAAAATGTTCGTATTTCAGCTTTACAAGAATTTCTGTGGGATTTTTAATTGACTTCTTATAAAACTTGTAGGATAATGGGTGTCCACTCATGGATACCTTTGGAGCTTACAGGCTGGTTTCAGTGAGCTGTATGGAGAGCTGAGATCAAAGAAATAATTGGATTTCTGCAAGTTTCATAAAAATAGGTGAACAAAGAAAAGAAGTGCCCCCAACAGAGAAAAGGAATGTTATATGAGTTAATGAATCTTAACAGGCTTCACAGAGTCTACATGGAAGCCACAACGTAGAAAGACCCAGCTGTGGAGAAGACAAAGATTCCATCACAGACTCTAAAGTCAGTCAATTATAACATGCAAATCTATAAGAAATCAGGCATTATTAGTTCAGCTGTTCACAAAATTACTGTTTAATATGATTTATAACTTTGTATTTATTTCTTGTAATATCTCCCTCAGAAGTCTGAAAAGCAGAATGCCATAAATCCTGAAAGTTTAAGATGATTTCTGAGTTTTTAAAATGTATCCACTGATTTTTTTCCTCCAAATCTCCTGAACATTGTGCAAATTATCTTAAAATAGACCTATTGTCTAAAGAAGATTCCCTTTTAACCATGGAATCCTAGAAAAAATAAGATTACAGATATACTTGAGAATATGCTGCATCTTCTGTTTTGGCACGGTGGTGATACTACAGAGGAGTATCATCCTTCAGTACACAAGCATGTACCATTACAGGAGTCAATGTGTGCACAGTGTATTGCAGAAATTTCTATGTGATTATGGGAAAAAGTCTTCATTGTTGAGGAGAATTGCCCTACTGTAGATTTCTGTCTCTCAGATGTAACCAGAAATTGTGTCTTCAGATTTCTTCACTGTGTTTGTGTACCCTAGTAGTTGTAGGAGAGGTAGTTGATTCACACTAAATCCTCTTTTCCTTTGGAAAAAAGATCTCTCATGGCAATTTCTCACCCTATTGATAATTGGTTTCTAGCCTCCTAAAGTCCTATAGTATTTTAATTCTTCATCCTCTCTCACTCTCTCCCCATGAATTCACAGCTATTTTTTCCCATATTTACTTCTTTGTTCATGTCCTATTAACTAGGAACAGGAAAAAAACTTGTTAGAGAGTAAAGTGTCCATAACTATTCTTTATTTTGGAACATTTGATGATGCCCATTGTGATAGGCAGGTAATGGGGGATGAAACTACTTATTTGTCTGATATCCTCTCATTCCTGTGGTGCTGTTGAAAACCATTCTTTTTCCATAGTTCCTCATAATTACATTTCAACCAGGAACACTCAAGAATGCATATGGAGACAAATGCAGATCTTTTTGTGAAGATAACCTGTCACTTCATGTTGTCAAATGGCCTGCAGAAACAGGTAAAGAAATTATTTCAAGTTCTTCATGATTCGAAGTCTTATTCTCCAAGCTGTTTATGAGTCTGCTGAAAGCAAGCCAGATTCCATACTTAGAATGCAGTTTTGCTGTTGAGAAAGTGATCAATGATCTTTGTAATTTAACCAGTAAGTACATTTAGCAAAGCAAAAATAATTCTTTTTTGTGACTACCTTGTGTATTAAGGATTTTTATTTTTTACTTTTAGTGTATTTTTAGTACATTCTTAGTGAGACACACACAACTGTGTTTTATGTGTGTGTCTTTGTCCCCTGATTATAAGCTTCTAGTACTGTTAATCTCTTTTGGAATCAAATAATTTTAGGAAATGAGCAAATAAACAGCCCTTGTTTTCTTGACAGATAGTTTTGATTTCTTTTGTCTACTGCAACTGACTGTGTGTCTTGCTTAATCTAATAAATACTAGGCTGTTTGTCTTACACATCTGAATCACAAACTTGGCAGCAAATCTCGTCTTCCTTCTACTGTTTTTTATCTGCTGGGTTTTTTCTCCCATGGGTAATATTAATATGGTGTATGTACTACAATACCAAATGCAGTGTTAATTCTTTATCTAAGTTAGTGAATATAAATACATAGTGGCATTGTCTTCTTCATAAATATACATAATATGCTGTGACTAGAATTTTTGAGTATGAGTGTTATTCCAATTTAAGGACCTAGTAGATTTTTCCTTGATTCTGAAAAAAATGAACATTTCAATGTAATTTGAGGTAAGAACAGTTTGATAATTGAAACAAAATAATAATAAACAGAAGGAGAAGGAGAAGAAGGAGAAGGAGAAGAAGAAGGAGAGGAAGGAGAAGGAGAAGAAGGAGAAGAAAGAGGAGAAGAAGGAGAAGGAGAAGGAGAAGAAGGAGAGAGAGAGGGGAGAGGGAGAGGAGTAACACCAAAGAGGGACAAATAATGCACAATACCATTGCTCACCATCCACTGAGCAATGCCAAACCCATTCCCCAATAGCAATTGGACCCTCCCAGCCAATCCCCACGCACCCCGTTTATATACTTGGCGTGCCATTCTGTTGTGTGAAAAATCCCTTTGGCCATTTTGGGTCACCTGTCCTGCCATGCTGCCTCACGGATTCCTGTGCGTCTATTCACTGTCAGAGCACAGGAAACTGAAAAGTGCTTGACTTAGGGTGAGCCCTGCACAGCAACAACTAAAACATCAGTGTGTTATCACCATTGTTCTTATACTGAATTCGAAACACAGATCTGTACTAGCTACTAGAAAAGAATTTATCACTGCCAAAACCAGGACAATACAGAATCACACAGAATCACAGAATATGCTGAGTTGGAAGGGACCAACAAGGACCATTGACTCCAACTCCTGTCCCTGCACAGGACTATCCCCAAGAGTCTGTGCCTGAGAGTATCATTCAAATGTTCCTTGAACCCTGTCAGGTTTGGTGCTGTGACCACTTCCCTGGGGAACCTGTTCCAGTGCCCAACCACCCTCTGAGTGAAAAACCTTTTTCTAATATCCAACCTAAACCTCCCCTGACACAACTTCAGGCCATTCTCTCAGGTTCTGTTACTGATCACCACAGAGAAAAGATCAGTGTCTACCCCACCTTTTCCCCTCAAAAGGAAGTTGTAACTACAGTGAGGTCTCCCTTCAGTCTCCTCTTCTCCAGGATGAACAGACTAAGTGACCCCAGCTGCTCCTCCTACGGCTTCCTCTCAAGGCCCTTCACCATCTTCATTGCCCTCTTTTGGACACTCTCCAATAGCTTAATATCTTTCTTATATTGCAGTGATCAAAACTGCACACAATATTCAAGGTGAGACCATATAAGACCTTTTAGACGTTAAAAGAACCATTATCTACTTTTGCAGCTTTAATGGGAAATCATGAAGCATTCTTAATAGTTTTTAGGTTCATTCAGATTAAATTAGTTTAACTTTCTAAAAATCCAGGAAAATCCAGCACGATGGCCGATGTCCAGCCATGACCAGCTCTGATTTACCTTAGGTGACCAGAGAGATATAGGATCTTTGATTTGGTTGCCTTGTTTGCTGAGGCTGCTGCTGCCTAAACCATGGTCATATATGAATGATATCATGTATTAGAGAAAATCTTAAATTAAATTTAGAAAACACACATCATCTGCATTGCCTGTGGATGGTGCCATTTGGCATACTTTCACAGAGGGGTACAGAATACTTTTGTCAGTGCTTGAATACAGTATTGATTTAAGAGGTCAATCTTTATTGTATAATTCTGTGCAAAGTTAAAGGCCTTTTGAAGGGACTCTGTATGTGCTGACATGTAGAAGAAAGACTTAAGAGCAGGTGGCTGGAGCAAATTACAACATGCTACCTACTCTGGAGTGGAAGACACCTTGGCTTTTCATTCTATATGGTGATTTTTGATCAATACTACCTCTATTTTTTGTTTCGTTATATACAATTCTGGTTTTCTAGGGAAGTAAGTCATATGCATTCCCAGTTTCTGTCTACCCTGCCTTAATTATTGTTAACACATTGGCCAATTTCAACCAAACTAGAGACAAATAAAAGTCTAAACCCTCCTAAATTTCTATAACTTAAAATTGTAGCAACATGTGTTGTTTTCCAGCTGGGCAGAAAACATGGTATTAATTCAGACTGAGAAATAGAAGCAAGTTATCTCTTAAGCCTGTATTTGCTAATTTTTTACATATATGTAGTTTATAAACATGCCTAAAGCTTCAATCAGTTATGGCATATACTCTCTCTTACACAACCAAACAATAAGGAGAAAGAAAAGGATGAAAAGCATGAAAAGAAACGGAAGTATAGTAAAGTGAGAAGTCACCAAGGAATCAGGTTATTATGGTAGGTAGATGAAACAAATATATGGAAGGCTAGATTAATTGTTTCTTTACTCATTAAACAACTTGTTTCTACTCCTGTAAGTAATTTTTTTTTTCCTAGAAGAGAAAATTGGATTGATGCTGACAGCATCTGTTATTTGGCAAGGCTAATTCCCTAGGACCTTATTAACCCCTTTCTACCCTGCTATAACACTGACTGCCTTTTTGAAGACAATTTATTAAAATATTCCATGACTCTGAAAGTATGTCAGAGAATAAAAATGAATAGAGTTAGGGGAGACTGAAGGATGACAGGTGATTGAATTTTTTTCATTTTCTATATTAGTTTGAAGCCAAACTTTTTCAATTTTTGGTGCTAAATATCAATGCTTAGAAGTAGACACCTGTGGTGTCTGTATAGTAAGTCTTAACAGTCCTTGAGAGAAAGGTTACCGAAGTTAATCTGTTTGCTATTCTATGTAGTTTTCAAGAAACATACAATACCAAACTCTTCTGTTTCCTAATGGATGAAGTAATTGGTTTATCCAAGACATTCTGTGTTTGAAGTCCTACATTTGTTCCTGCGTCTTAACTACATCAAATTTACACTTTTCTCTACCTCCAAGACCCCGTCATATTTATGGAACAATGTCTGTCTTGGATGCTAATTCATATTGTCTTCTGCCCTTCCTGCGTCTATTTTTGGTTAAGCCTGTATTTACCTGTATCAGCCTGTATTTCTTGTATTCTTGACTCCATACCTCTGTCCATGTTAATAGATACATTTCTTCATGCAGAATATTTTCTGTATAGTCTTTTTTTTTTTTTTTGAAAAGAGATAAAAATAAAAAAACCCCCTACCAACACTGAGTATTAAAACTATATTGGTGTTTAGGAATTATTTAAAAATTGTATGGATACTCTTAGGCCAGTTACTCTGAACATGGTTTGAAAAAATGTGGAAATCAACAGCAGAATGGAATGGGATAAAATATTGGAAAAGAATGACACAAATAGGAAGTAGAACGTGTTCACAGATAAATGAATGTATGTACTAATGTTATGCATGTTGCTTAGCAACAGGCAGTAAAAGTGTGGATGAACAAGTACAAAAAGTAATTAAAGGAAAGAGGCATGTGCATGGCATGGTATGGATAATAACCAGGAATACAAAAAAGATGAGAAAAGTAAAGATGGAGAAAAAAACAGATATAAAAGATGTTGAGAGAAATATTGAAACTTTTTTTTTTCTTCAGACTGATTTTTTCCCTGTAACGTTATCTAGAATAAAAAGTAGGCAGCAACTTCCTCTGTAATAGTGCCTCACTGTAGTGTAGCTTACTCTAAGGAAAAACAAATTTTAAAATGGGAATTGACTATAAAGAAAAATATAAAAACATTCCCACTAAATAATAAATGTAAAATACAATAGAAGTTTATTTGGCAACATAGAATCAACACAGATTTTTAATTATTTTAGTTCCTTAGAAAATGCACATTTGAAATAATACCATTCTTTTTTAGCAAGAATCCAATTTTCCTACAGTTTCTGCCTATGAATTACATCTTCAAAGAGTGTGCTCATGTTTTTCCTTCTAAAGCTTTATTTTCTAATACTTATACAAAATTTTCTACAGTACAGTTTTTCACTTAACTGTCTTCAAATTTATGAAGAATTTTTCCGAAAAATCTATCAAAATATCAGCCTTTTTTCTCCTCTGTGCCAATTAATTAGTTATGTTAAAGGTGCCTAACGTACACAGATCAATAACTGTGTTTAAAATTATTGTTTTGTAAGAGTAGTGAAAGGATCTGTGGTTTACACACCTGCCAAAGGATACCACGTACTGTTCTGCAAATTGCTGTACTGTCGCCGCAACCCAGCTGCAATATCTTGCACTTGGCCTTGTTGAAGTTCATGAGGTTTGCACAGGCCCACCTCTCAAGTCCATCAAGGTCCCTCTGGATGGCGTGCCTTCTCACCGGTGTGTCAACTGCACCACATAACTCGGTCTTGCCTGAAACTTGCTGAGATTGCACTCAATCTCTGTGTCCATGTCACCAAAAAAGATGTTAAGCAGAACCTCGTCACTGGTCTACTTTGGAGTGTTCAAAGCCGGGTTGGATGGGCCTTTGAGCAACCCAGCCTGGTAAAAGGTGTCCCTGCCTGTGGCAGTGGGGCTGGAACGAGGTGATCTTTAAGGTTCCTTGCAACACAAACCATTCTATGATTCTATGATTGTAGGGTAGATTTCAACTCTAATCACTATTTGAATACTATTTATTATACCTGTACTTGTTTTTTGGAGTTTTTGTTTGAAACCCTGAGAAACTATGTTTACAAAGTTTGTTTTAAAATAATGTTGAAGTTGCAGAATCAAGCAATCGAAGATGGATTTGCTTATGGTTTTCTTTGAGACATTTGGAGATTATGCATTTTTTAAGGGTCTTCAGTTATGTGACTATATATTGCTTTCTTTTTGCTTTTAAAGAAAGGATTCCAGTTTCTTTGTTTCATTCTGACTCATCAAGTGAAATTATTCAATTAATGAGCATCTGCTCAGCGTTGTTGCTGCATGCATGGCCTTGTGCCTAGCTTAATCCATACCATCCAAACTCTGCAAAGTTAATTCAGGTATAATTAATCAAACTGTAAAACCATTTTCAAGTTACTGTATCCTCTAGTACTGCACCACTAGTAAATACTGAGACTTTCAGAGTCATAGACTGTGGTTCTTAAAAGTGTAACCACTTCTTTAAAAAAAAACCCAGCTAGGTGATTGGAGCTTCTTTGTGACAGTAGAAGATAGGAGGTTAGTTTTGATCTTTGAAGGTGTGTAACAGAAGTATATTCCAGTTTAAATTTTCAGGAAGATTCCAACGTTAAATAGGCCCTTTAAAACTTAGTCCAGAGTTGCATATGGAATTTATGTACTTGATAGCTTCTGCTGGCTGTTCCAGTGGTTTCTTCAGTCCAGTGTTTGCCTTTGCCTCATTGTCTGTTTTCCACTGAGCTAGGTCACAGTAAATACCCATGTACACAGTTTTCCAGAGTACCGATGTAAAAGTAAGTCTCAAGACTGTTAGCATATCACAGATTTAAGTGTGAAAACGTTGATGTCCCCAAACATCAACAAACCCCCAAAATTATTCCAGTTATTTAGAACACATTAACTAAAACCAAAAGAAAACCCTTTGTCCGTAGTAATACTTCCTCCTTTCCTTCCTCAGTCTGCATGCTTTTTGCATGGACATCAGTTATTCTAATTCTGTGATTAAGGGCAGTTCCTGCAATCCTGTTTGTGAATAATTGCAAATATCTCTGCTACCTCTTTTCACATGGAAAACATATTCTTAAGCATCTCAGGGACAGGAACAGTTTACCAACAGCAGGGTACTCCTCATCTTTTCAGCCATGAAAGCAAAAGAGTAAAGAATGGAAAACAAAGCTGAAGGAGATTTTAAACTCTCTGGTCAGCATTCACAGTTAGTTTACAGAGAGCAAAGAAACAGATTTAAATGAATGTTTAAAACTTGCTGAAGTTCTTCAGCATGTATAAGTATTCTGACAAAAGCGTTATGAATATTACATCATTATCAACTTCTGCAAGGAACCAAAAGTGAGTATTATCTTTCCTCTGGTATGATTTCTACTGGCCTTTTTAAAGGTGTAGTATAAGTGAAGAGAGATAATTTTCCTTTATATTTTATAATTGGTCCCTATGAGGAAAATCAATACTTGGTGTGGAATGGGCTCTAAAAGTGTAAAGTACTTATATTCTTACAAGATGTAGGTCTGTCTTAATTCAGAAGCAGTAAAATAAAATTAATAAGTAATCTGACTTGTGGAACACCTGAACCAATGAACTCTGTATAAAAATATAGCAACAAAAGTCTCCCAGAGGAGGCAAATAAAACTTGTAGAATAACTGAATGAGAATGCTTAAAAAATAGAAAAATTAGATCTGGTAGGTTCCAAAATGCTTTTAATCCAAAAATTGTGGAATTCTGTGCTAAGATAATACTTAGCTTGCACATCTTTTATTTTATGCGAGGTTTAAATTAGAAAATTAGGAACTTATTTACAATATGCAACTTACCTCTAATGAAGATACTATTTAAATGTTGGTGGAAAGACAAGAAAACACTTTTAGTGTAAGGGTTGTCAAACACTGGAACAGATTGCCCAGACATGGCACTGTTTCCATCTGTGGAGCTATTCAAGAAACAACTTGAGGCAATCCTGGACAAGGTAGCTGGCAAGGGAGTTGGACTAGATGATCTCTAGAGGTCACTTCCAACCTTAACAGTTCTGTGGTGACAATGAAAATTAAAAGGCGTGTGTCTCTATTCTCAAGAAAGACTGATTTCCAAGTCCTCCATAAATATTTAATGAAGTCAACCTTCCAAGATTTTTGAAGGCTTTTTAGAATAACATTTTGGACAAACTTCAATAATGTTAACTATCAGTTAAAATTTGTCATATGATAACGGGAGTGAAACAAAGGGGTGAGACAATGGAACTGAGTGAAAGAATTTAATTTTGCTGAAAGGATATACTTTTTTGTTATTTGTTTTGGCTCAGATGAGAGAATAGTTGTCTAAAATGTGCATTCCATGAAATATAAACCAAAGTCTAAAGCTTAGCTGTATTCAAGAAGTTGAGAAAGTTATATGAATAGTAAGGAGATTTGCAGCTACCTTGGCAGAAGCAGTTTCACAGCCACCAAATAAGAACTGGCAAAAGCAGGCTTGGGGAAGAGTGACAGGAAAGCTGCCCAGCGGAAAAGGACCTGGGGATATTTGTCACAAGCTGGCTGAACATGAGCCAACAGTGTGCCCAGGTGGCCAAAAAGGCCAGTGGCATCCTGGCTTGTATCTGAAATGAATCGTGTGGCCAGCAGGACTAGGGCAGTGATCATCCCCCTGTACTTGGCAGTGGTGAGGTCACACCTCAAATCCTGTGTCCAGTTTTGTGCCCCTCACTACAACAGACACTGAGGTGCTGGAGCGTGTCCAGAGAAGGGCAAAGGAGCTGGTGAAGGGTGTGGAGCACAAGTTTATGAGGAGCAGCTGAGGAGCTTGGGATGGAGATTGTAGTGGGGTGGGGGTCATCACCGCTCTCAAGTGACAGCCAACAGGACCACAGGAAATGGCCTTAAGTTGCTCCGGGGAGGTTTAGACTGGATATTAAGAAAAAATCCTTCATCAAAAGGGTTGTCAAGCACTGGAACAGGCTACCCAGGGAAGTGGTGGAGTCACCATCCCTGGAGATATTTAACAGACGTGGAGATGTGGCACTTAGGGACACGGTTTACTGATGGACTTGTCAGTGCTGGGCTAATGGTTGGACTTGATGTTAAGGGTCTTTACCAATTGAAATAATTCTATGATTCTGTGGTTCCACGGGAATGCTATTTTTCCCAGATTTTGAAGAGTATGTTTTCTGGGAAAACAATCAGCAAAACTGGAACTAAAGAAAAAGGATAGAGATGTGCCTAGAAGAAAATAGCATGGATAGAAAGTAAGGTGATATTTCTTTTAGCTGCACTTGTGCTGTCCAGAAGGCCTTTAAATATTGATTGAAGATGGAGCATTTTTTAATCAAAAGTAGGAAAAGGTATAGTTTTGGAGAGTATGAGCAGTGGAAACTTCACAAATGCCTAATTAGTGTATAGTACTTCTCATCAGCACATCACAAAGCTCTTTGTATAAGAGAGAGTGTCATTCTTCCATTTCACAGAAGCAAAATGTGATCCCATAGTAAAATATGTGTCATTTGTTAAATGTTTTGTAGATGACAAACATTTCTTTGGCTTTGCTTTGTTTTTTCTCCTGGTTCTTGTTTGCAGGTTTTGGAATGTATAGAAATGTTACGCTACGTGTGTTGAAACAAAGTTTCTCATTATTTAAGGACCATCAGAGGTCTTTGATTTGGGAGCTGGCTTTCAGCTTTCATGGATATAGTAGGAGAATGGATGAGTGTTGGCACTGAGACAGATGAGACAGGGTTGTAAATAATATTTTCTATAGACAAGTTGGTGCAGTTGGAAAAACTGGAGAAGTTTTCAGATGTAACAGCTTTTATTGAGGTCAGAAAGCCAAGCCTTTCTTTATCAGTCTTGAGTATAAATTCAATCTTTATCTGAATTTGTGACAGAATTTATCAGTTGTAAATGGGTATCTAGTTGCTTAGGCTGAGGTATCAAACCTTAGCCACCTCACTCTAATGTTGCTGCTTAGAAAAAACAGCAAGCAGAAAACTGCTCTACCATAATGAATATCTAGGTTGGATCTGGCCTTTGATCTTGACTCTTCAATCTTTCTTTAAATCTTCTACAAATATACATTCCAATTATAGGCCTTTATGTAGATAAACCAGTGATGCACTCAGACTTGACTGAGATCCATTGATTTTAACAGCTGCGCTGGTACTTTGGCACATGCACAAAAATCAATTGGTTAACAAATACTGCTCTGAATTAGGTATTAAGAAACATAGGCAAGACTCCATTTTCACAGGTACACAATAAAACCTTTGGCTTAGAATTTAATGTAAAAGTTCTGTAAAATATTAGTTCTATCGAGTAGATAAGAGGAATTTGGACTTCCCAAATCCTTACATTCTATTTCATTTTACTTCCTTGGTAATATTTTTTTTCCTAGTAAAAATCTTTCCTAAAGTAACAAACTACCTGTTGTAGAAGTTCTATCCTGAAAAGAGATTCTTTAAAAATGTGTTTGTTAAATCAGACATAGCCATGTGCTTTGCTTGGAGGGAATAATCAATCTTGTGATAGTAGCGGCTAATAAAAGTCCTGAGCAAAGACAGAATAAGTAGAACTGTGATGTTTCAGGGTCTATTCCTGGACCTGTGTGATGATTAAATTCCTCTGCTATTGAATAGCAAAGTAGCCCAGTAGCTGGGTTTTGAATGTGAACTCAATTTTATATTACTCCCTGAGGGTGGTTTCAGTTTAATATTATCATGAAGAACTCCACCGTGTACATAGAATCATAGAATATCAGGTTGGAAGAGACCTCAAGGATTATCTGGTCCAACCTTTCTTGGCAAAAGCACAGTCTATACAAGATGGCCTGGCCCCTGTCTATCTGGATCTTAAAAGTGTCTAACATTGGGGAATCCACCACTTCCCTGGGAAGATTATTCCAATAATTGTTCCAGTGAGATTGTTCTCACTGGGAAAAATTTTGGTTTGTAGTCTCCTCAGGAATAACTTGTACCCATTATCCCTCAGCTTTTGCATGTGACTCCTTGTAAAAAGGGAGTCTCCATCTTGTTTGCAGCAACCCTTTAAATACTAGAGCATGGTGATAATGCCTCCTGTAAGCCTTCTTTTCTTGAGGCTGAAAAAACACAGTTTTCTCAGCCTTTCCTCATATGAAAGGCTTACCTGTCCTTGGATCATCTTTGTGGCCCTTCTCTGGACCCTCTCCAGTCTGTGCACAGCTTTGTTCGCATAGTGGGGACCCAAACTGAACACAGGTATTCCAGGTGTTACCTGACAAGTGCTGAGAAGGGTGGGATAATGACTTCTTTATCTCTGCTAGTGATACCCTGGTTGATGAAAACCTGCCTTCTGTTGGCTTTCCTTTTCCACAGCAGTGCAACCTGAGGTTTACGGTGAGTATTAGGAAAAATTTCTTCACCAAGACTGGGAAATGCTGCCCAGGGAAGTGGTGGAGCCACCAACCCTGCCGGTATTTAAAATGGGGGTAGATGTGGCACCTCGGGATATGGCTTAGTAGTGAGCTTGGCAGAGTTAGGGTAACGATTAGACTTGATGATCTTGAAGGTTTTTCCTACCTTAATGATTCTATGATTATATGTGTGTTATATGGATGCAAAACTGACTGAATAGATTTCAGAAAGTTATTGGAAAATTATAAATGAACTGAGGTGTTTCCTTTTGGATTTTGCAGTTATTAATACAAGGCTACATTTTATTAAATATTTTGTGGTTTGTCAGTGCTGGTAGAATCTGTCAGTGACTCAGATGGAAAAAATAGCAAAGAACTATGAGGAAAAGACAGAGAGTAACCATTGGAACAAGTTAACAAAGAAAAATAGTGAACAACATGTTATTTTAAAATAAGTACTTATGCAGCCAATTAACAAAAAAATTTATTCATTGCAGTACAGGAAGTTGCACAATATTTGGTCATCTTTTCTTTTTACTTAAAATTATTAATCTATGAAAAATTGTCTCAGTAGCCAGTCATCATATTGCCTGTTCCAGTAGCAGGAGGCAAATAATTCTGTTTGTATTACTTTTAGGAACACTTGCAATCAGTCAGATTAACATATTAATGTCTGCTATAGCCCTCAGACAGCCTATATGTGTGTGCATGATAATGTACTCAGCTACCGAGCACATCCATATTCATGGGTCACCATTCTTAGAGAATGTCTTCAGGCTCCTTCTGAGGCCGTTGTTGCAGGCTCACAGGACGATGTAGACACACATAGCCAAGACCTCTGCTGGCAGCAGCACTGTCACTGACACTAGTGAGACAGTCCAGCAAGGTGCAAGAGGTATAATTTCTAGATCTGGGTCAAAACCGACCGTCTGCTTTAAATTCAAGGTCCAACACCAACAACGAGGTATAACTACCACTAAGGGTTCCCATCTCATCTAGCTTGGACAAAAGGATTGACATTTAATCATAGTTTTAATAATGCTGTTCAGTTAACAAGTTCTTGAAGTGTCTGGTTTTCTTGTTTGGCTCAAAACTGAGCTTTCTTGACCATTACAATGTGCCATTAATGTTTCTTTGTAAGTTACAGGAAAGACCATGCTTTTTACAGCTACCATGTAGAGGCAATATGAACTATCAGACATAATCTCCAGGCTCTTCACATTGTTATGTTCTCAGATTCAGAGCTACTGCATGGCTACTGCCACCTTTCTGAAATAATAACATGGGGGGGTTATATTTTGCCTCAGATTCTCTGTGTGCCTCACCTTCATTATCTCTGCTCAGAAAGCAAAGTGAAAACAAATTACAGCACCATAGCAGCTAAAATTAGGCAAAGTTTGTGATTCTGTCATTGGAGACCCAGAACTAGTCTGCAGTTAGTCTTGCTACCCAGTTACATAAAGGTGAGCACTGAACAAACCTAGAAACACCAAAGACAAGCATAAAAAGAAATAATTACATGCTTTTTATGCTAACATTGAAGAAGAAATAGAGTTAAAGCCAGCTGCCTTCTCTTTCCATCTTCTCTTCTCTGCAATTAGTAATAAAACATGGTTCTCTCCAGGGAGTCCTGAGTCTTAAAACATGCTTTGGCAGGGTTATAGGTGATATGATAATTATTTAAAGATGAATCAATTATGGACACTGAAGCTGTAGGCAACATGTTACTTTGACTTGTATTTCAGAATCTGCCCAATTTTCATTGAAACAATTGGTCATATAATGCCCATGATATAAATAGATTCTAGAGTTTTTAACAAGAAGTGAAACTGTGATAACTTGATCTTTGAGCTCTGGAGGTCAAAAATGTAACCTTTTTGTAGAGCTCATTAAAATGAACATGATAGGTATGAACAACTATATAAGAAGTTCAGAAGACTCTGTCAGTAAAAAGACTTTCTATAACTAGAAGTCCCTACCTGCCCTATGTGTGTACTTTTTCATGATTACCTGACAATACTGATTATCTTACCTCCTCTCTTTCGTAAATATATATAAGCATGAGTTCTGCAAGATACCTAAGAAAAATATGGAGCCTGAAGCAGTTGCTTTTACGTGTACTGGGTATGGCTGAGGATATTAGGTTTAATATATGACATTTCTTGTCCATGTAAGCCCACTAATATCTTACATTTATGCTTTTTTTTTTTTAATGTCAAATAAATAATGGGATTGTTAAGGTTCCTCAGAAGCATTACAACTGAAATCTTTAAATGGTTAAAACTGTATAACCGGTATGGAATCTGCAGATCCTGATAACAAATTGAAATTCTGTGCTCCAGTTTTGAAAATTTAAAGCATAATGCTATTGAAGGTTAGAAGAAGGTCAATGTTTCAAAACCACGCTCCAAGTATACATTTCCTTAGACACTCGTAATATGCAAAAGCTTGCTGGATAATGGTTTAAATTGAGGAATATTTTATCATAGGAATCACAGAATTGTTAGGGTTGGAAGGGACCTCTGGAGATCATCTAGTCCAACCAAGGCAGAGGAGCCTAGAGCAGGAACTCGTCCAGAGGGGTTTTGAACCTCTCCAGAGAGGGAGGCTCCATAACCTCCCTGGGAAACCTGTTCCAGTGCTCTGCCCCCCTCAGTGTAAAGAAGTTCTTTCTCGTGTTGAGGTGGAACTTCTTGTGTTTCAGTTTATGGACATTGCTCCTCTTCCTATCACTGGGCACCACTGAAAAGAGTCTGGCACCACCCTCCTGGCACCCACCTTTGAGATATTTATATGCATTAATGAGATCCCCTCTCAGTCTTCTCTAGACTAAACAATGTTATTTACTTACTCCTATAGATTGCTTAAGATTTAACAAGTTTCTTCCTTGAAGATTAATACAACCTGTTCTTGTATCTTCCACTGAGTGGTCTGTTGAAAGCTCCAAATAGCTAAGAATATATGCCTACAAAAATAGATTTGCTTATCTTCCTCTTCAAATGCAAGGGACTCCTCACCACACTTACCACATCTATAAAAATATATCCACAAAACAGGCCCATTCAGCTATTGCTGAATTCTGTTTCTTCCTTGATTTGGCATTTCTCTAGTCACCTGAATTTGTAACAGACAAGCAATGGGTTTACATAACCATAATGCCTAGAGTCCTAAAAATGATTGTCTCATCAATGGTTAAAAAGAGGAAGCATGCAGTTCCACGGAGTTCCAAAAATCTTTATTGAAAGTATTGCTTTGCTAAAATTGCTGTTTACTATAAAACCAGTGAACTCATGTTTCTGGTGAAGCACAGCTATTTAAATATAGAAAGACTGGTATGTGGTTTATATAGATATGCTACAGTTTGATTCTGTTCCTGAAGAAGCTGTCAATATTAATATTCTCAGAATGTACATAAACAGATACAAGAGTTCTGAATCTTATCCCTGCATGTGTAATCTTGATTATATTTTCTGTTCTTTCAGATATGTATAAGAAAGTAATATTGAAGTGTTAATTTTATTTGTACAGTTGTAACTATGAAAAGCTAAGCTGGAATTCATTTTTTGATACACTGGTAACTTGAAATTCTTTATGTTAACAAATCTTATGAAGATTTGAACATGTCATTTATTGCCAGTAGCTTGCTGCTTCTCTTCTTCTTGAAACTGTTTTTTTACGTATTCTGTTACACACATGGAATATGTTTTTCAGATGTGTGATTCTTGCAGTACACGGCTTTCCATGCCTTCCTCATATTTACATCAAAAGTTTCCCCTCGCTTGGGTGTATCAGCCATTTATAACTAAGTTGGTGTTTTTCTTACTTAGATGAGAATGCAAGCAACCTGTTTCCTTTGGAAAACATATTTAGTGAAATTACAGTCTTGTTTGCCATATGGTGCTCCATACAGATGGATGATTATTATGCAAATCTTTTGATTAGTGAGTTTCTGCCATTCTAGGAATCATTTGCTTTGTGCGTGTTGCCTTTGTACACATTTAGTTCCATTCTTAGGATGATCTGGGACTGTGCCAAATCTTTTATAATCTCAGTGATACAGTTTTTCACAACTTTAAACTTTTTTCTTGTATTTATTGTTTGTTCTATTTTCTTTGTTCATCAGGCAAAAGAAGTAACTTTTACTTCAATTTGCCGTATGAGAGATATAATGCAAGAAACATCATGCCATGCTGAATGAAATAATTTTCAAAATTTGCATCTTTCCATCATAGACTCTGCCTCCATGGTTAAAGGCATGTAAGACTGATGAGGGGACCAGTCAAATAAAGTATTTCATTTTATATGCAATGTTTCATATGAAACCAGACTCTAGTCTGATGATTCCTACTAGCTTTTCTCCTATAAGCAATTTTTGTAGTTGAGCCCTGGACAGAGTGATATATAGTGCTAAATGCTGGTTGGGTTTTTTTAATTTCTACATGATTCATAAAGATTTTGGATAGGAATTGTATCTTCAGCTCTATATCTATGAACTTGGAATGTGAAAATCATATGTGAAAAGAAAATGTTACTTTTTGTAGCTAGCTACAGCTAAATTTAGATTCCTTAGATACGAGGGGCTAAGGTCTGTAAGGGATAGAAAGAATTCAGTATATTTTTAAGTCCCTTACTAACAATATGCTCTGTATTGCACTTTGTTATGTCTCATGCAAAAGTCAGAGTGTTTTCCACTGCCTCAAGCAGTCATAATATTCATTAAAATTAAAGCATTACAACATAAAGTTGAGGTGCACGAACAGGAGCATCAGACTTCTTATTTCTTCAGAGAGGTAAAATCTAGACCTTAGTACAGCTGAGACTAAGGATGTATGAGTGATGTCATTTAAGCTCTCCCACAGAATGGTAAGCTGCACATCACTGGATGTGTTCCGGGAGTGGATTTTTGTAAATTAAGCTAATATTTTATCTTTGTCACAAAACTTTCTAATGGATGAGTCTCCTAAACTGAAATTTAGGTTTTTAAACGTTTTATGTCTTGCGATATTTTAATGTTGTGCAAATATTGCAGACATAAACAGTATAAAATGATACTGTTATAACTTGAAAATATAAAATGTAATGAAGTGATGTTCCTTAACTATATAACCCAAGGTTATAGTGAAGGAGATGTTTTCCAAGAGTAACACAGTATTTTATGATCAAAGCCATTGCCTTTCATCCATTTATCTAAATCAGCTCATTAAAACATTTAACGAATATATAGATACCTATCCCATAGAAAGTAGCTCTTACTTCTTCAAAGCTTGCTGAAAATAAAGCAGTTTTATCTAAGGTAAAAACCAAGATGGACTGACTGTAAAGCCAAACCACATAATTTACTTCATCAGAGGCATTATTGGTTGGAAATTTTGCAGCCTAACATGCATCAAGGAAGAACTTGATGGTTATAGCAATCCATTTTAGTTTTTATCTCATTAATCTAGTAATCATCTGTCTATAACCAGTTGAATTTTAGATTTATCTAAGCCGCTACAAGGTAAAAGAATAATTTCACTGTTGTCAGACAAAGAATCATTTGAAACACTATGTGTATGTATATGTATATGTATTTTGAAAAAATGTTCTTTTTTCTTTTCACTAGTTAAGACTAGTGAGCAATCAATGTTGCTATTTGTAGGCCATTATACTTATGTGAAATAATACTTTTAATTTGGATTTGAAAATGTGTTCAAATACATGGTAATATAAATAATGGAAGTGTTCCCGAAGTGGGTCCTACTTTGAGAGACAATAGAGCCTTCTTGGACCTTCTTTTTCAGTCTGATTTTGTATGTCAAGAGTTTTACCACTTAATACCAAGTATTTATCATTTTTCTCTCTTTTGAATTTTTCACTGTCTCAAAATCAGATATTTATTTTAATAAGGACCTTCTAAATGTCCTATTTAAACAGTGAGCAGATAGGGCAACAACTGACAAATAAACCAAATCTCTTGCTGAAAGTTTCAATATCAAATCAGTTAAAATTCAGGGAATTTCTTCAGTAGGGAAGTACACAGGCTGGGTGACTTTCTCTCTCAGCTGATGAGTTTCTCAGTTTCCTATCTGAACCTTTTAAACACGTGATTCCTTATCCCTCCTGGTTGCAAGTCTCAGTTCTGCTGTCAAGTTTCTCTTGAATCCTCTGGGCATTTCTATCTCTGAGTGTTGTGACCCTCAGTTCTGGCATGACATTTGTCCTACACTCAAATATTATAGCACTATTCTCTAGTTCCTAACAAGACTTAGCTGTAAAACTGTGTAGTGACTGTTCAGTGTGTAGTAATAATTACAAGGAATTGCATTAGTAACTGCTAATTTTCCTAGCATTAAGATACTCATAAAAATATCCTTCACCAGAATCTTCTGATATGGAAACCCCCAGTCTGTAGCGCTCCTATAGCCATAGTATAGTATAATATTCTTATTAATCCGTTGAAACTTTGGCAATTTCTCCCCTACATCCAAAGACCCTGATAAAGGAACTGTTACTGTATGGTTACTGACTTAGACCATTTAGCTATAATTATTTTCCAACCACTACAGTACTAATTTACAGCATCAGCATTTTCCAATATGTTTTCTACTGGGCTAATTAGGAAAAGTCCGTATAAGTGCTAGTGTTCCTGAATACAACATGGATGTTTTATTAGGAACTTAGGAGGGAGCTGGAAAGAAACGAAGAAAGGATGAAAGGAAGGAAGGGAGAAAGGAAGGAAGAAAGGAAGAAATGTATTTTCTATAATAGCAATGAAGATTTAAGCAATAGGGGGAAAGGTAAGGTAGTCTGGAAATATATATACTTATTTAGAAATACTAATTTAGAGAAAAGAAAAGACTGATAATGGGGAATTGGGCTGCAAATGCCACTGTGAACAGAGAAGCAGGTAGCATATATCTTCGAACTATGTTGAAATTTTAAACTGATTTCTTTGTTTATTAGTTTGTGTATCTACTTTCTGAGCCATTCACACATGATATTGTTTTTCTTCCTCTAAAACAATTAATACAAAAAAAAATTATTATTAAAACAATGTTTTCTGCACAGAAGTATTTAGTAAGTAATCTATTGGAAAATACGGTGAATTTAGGACCTGTGAACAATCCACTAAAGTAACAGTAAAGGGCCAACAGTATTTTGTACCTTTCAGAACTGTATTTTCTTTGTAGATGTCTTACAGTTTATATGAATTTATTTTCATTGTTCTCTTTCATAGTTATGAGGTTAAATCTGTATTGTGATGCCACTATCATTAAAGTTTCAATAGACAGAACTATTCCTTCATTACAAAAAAATTTATTGCCTCATTGGTTTGCATAGTAAAAATGTGAGAAGCTACAAATTAAAAGCATGACTTTCCTCTGTAACAGAGAAATGGTTGGATGGAATGAAGGTAAATACCATTTGCTACAAATGTATAATGTTTATCTTGCATAATTGCTCATCTGAATTCATGGGCAGCTGTACGCTTTTCAGCACTTCACTGTAATATTTTGTTCTATTGGACTGATGATCTTTGGAAGTGTAATTTTTAAAAGACTAAATGCATTATGTTCTGCACAACTGGATAAAGCTTGTCAGATGCAATGAAGAAAATTACTTTTGGAGAATGATGGTCAACAAACATTTCTCCTTCAAAAATGCCACTATTGTCATGTATTGACAAAAATTCATATGTAATTTCTTCATAGAAATTGTGAATTATTATCTTCACTAGCTCTATTAAGAATTGAATAAGTCAGATATAGTTGATCTTTTAGCATTTAGGCCATTGTTTATCATTGTTATTCACTAGAGCTAGGTGGTTTTGTACTTTAGCTGTTTAGATGTCACACTTAAAAGAACTTTCAGTGGTGGCCTCTAAACATGCTAAAATCTTGCATGTGCTAATTTTGTTTTTAAAATTTCTTTATTTTGTCAAAATTCCCTTTATCTTACTTCTATTTAAATTATGATCTTGTATTTAATGTATTGTTTCTATATATAAAATAATCAAATTCATTTAAATAAAAGAGACAAGATTTGGATAATTTGTATGCCTGAAATCTGGCCTGATTTATCCAGCTGTCTGATGAAAGATATTACCTCTTCCCACAGAATTTTCAGTTCCTGAACTATCTCAGTTGCTATAACATGACACTGATTTTATCATAACATATACTGAAACTAAAAAGTTCTTTATCTTACAAAAACTGGATGTTGAACTTCCAAATGTTGAACCATCTACCATTTGGAAATGCATGGGGAACTATTCTTATACAAACATAAAATTCCCTCCATAATATGTGTCTAACTTTCCAGGGAGAGTTAAGCTGCCTGGCCATGCCCTATTTATATTTTTCTACCTTTGAAGCTACTGATCAACAATGAACAAAAAACTAACTAACAAAAAACTGAAGAAAACCCAAACAAAACAAAACAAAACCCCCTTCCCCAACCCTTGCCCAAAAAGCTGTATTAATTTTCTGTAAATATCTTTCATTTTGTAATTGAAAAAATAGTGATGAGAAGTTTCCTCTGTGATCACAAAATACTTGCTTATGGAATTCAGCAAGTTAGTTTTCTTGCATTTTTAATGCTAAGATTAGATTAATTCAGGCTACTGAGACGCAGGAGTTATGTGAAAACAGGGAAAAAGAAGCACAGGTAGGAATGAAAAGACGAAAACATCCCCTTAACTGTAGCTGGTTTGTGGTTAAACTACTAAGCAGCCATGATTTCATCTGTGTGTTGGACAAAATGGGGAAAAAAGTCTTCTTGTGCTGGATATCACAATAAAATTATGAATTACCTTAGTGTTGAGTGTCATTAATTTCGTAGGAACTTTTATGTCCTCAGAGTATGATCTCAGTACCTTACAGCCACTCCTAGAGTGTATAATGAGAGGGTTTGGGGGAGTAAAGAGTTGCATTCTCTCCATGTTGTAAATGAGAAAGCTGAAGCACAGAGTAGATGAAGTGGCTTGGCTGGTGTCACACATGGAACAAATAGAAGCACCAGTAACTGAACACAGACCTCCAGTTCTAGACTAGACCATCTGTTTGCCAGCCATATTTCTTCTTTATGATTCTGTCTATGATCGGTTATTAAATCCATATATCAGTTTTTTAAGTGGAATGACACATTCCACTGTTTCTGCAGTGCCTTTCCAATTGTATATGGTTTCCTTTGAGAAACAGAAATGTAACTTATTTACAGAGCAACTACAAGCTTTCATAGGAAAAAATATAGCATTTTTATCTAAATAGTAAAATAGACATTAGTTACTACTCTGCTTTCATTGATTTTCTGTTTTGCTTATAGAGCTGTTGACAGTTTGTTTGCAGTATTTCAGCATAAAATATACAGTTCTGTCTGATCACAGAGACTTTTTGTCATTGAGAAAACAAAATTCTAATAAATAAAGATAATTATAAATAAATTTACATATAAATGAATGATACAATGTAGTTGGAGATTTACTAATTTTTCTGAAACATTCATCATTTGTGACATCCCACCCTCAAGGGGATGGGAGAACCCAAGATTCATAGATGTTCATCCTCAAAAGGAATGACAAAAGTCAGAGGGTCTGCAAAAACTCACCAAGTTTTATTAGTAAATGACACACTTGGCATGGAAATTAGTATGTTAGATCCTGACCTCTTATACATGGCAATGGGTTTTGGATCAAGGGCTCAGGGAAGGGAAAGAGATGAATAAAAAAGGAGGAGAGAGAAAGGGGGAAAGAAAGAGAGAAAGAGGGCAAGAATAGAAAGAGGGAAAGAGAGGAAGAAATGAAGAAAAGAGGAAAAAGAAATAAGGAAATCACCAGTCCTGGCTTCAGTGTCAATCCAGCTGATGGGATGTCTACGGTCCTGGGTACACTGCCTGGGCTTGCTGGGGGCGCTTTTTCATATACAGGTTTTCTCTGCCCTGGAGACAGGTTTCTTTCTTCCTATGCAAATCAGTTATCATGTGCAGTCTGTTCTTGTAGAACTTTCTGGAAATGGGTCAGAAGGCTACAGGGCTCTTGGGTGGTCCTTGGATTTTCCCTGTACACTCCACGCCCAGTTTTTGATCTCATTCCTGTGCTCGGGCTGTTACGCGTTGTGCTTATCTCCAGGAACTAGAACAAGGGCGTTTGTCCTGGAAAAGTGCTGCCCTACCTCCACATAGCCCCTTCTCCAGCTACATCTTGTTCTTTCCCACAGCATGTTATTACCAACAGTCATCAGTTATTATCTACAAGCTTTGTCTGTTATTACCAACAATCCTTGGTTGGCTCCACAGCTACCCAGCTATTGGTGTTTGAGACGTACTCATTAGCCCCTTATCTTCTGGGCTTCTACACCATTGTCTGCCTCCTTTTTCACAGGATCTTTTTACATCTGCACTGCTAAATAGTGGGATCTCATTACTTTCCTTGGACTTTTGGGTCCATGGGGGGAGCCAGTGTATCTAGTTGGTTTTATGTACTTAATTCAAATTGCTTTTTACCTGGCCTTGGCAGATGTAGAAGTAGGAAAAAACCCCACACTTTCTTTCAGAAAGTGAGTTTAGGTTGGGAAAAAATGTTTCTTTCCACAAAGATGCTGTGAAAATTTTACTTTTTGTTCCATACAAGCTTCATTGCTGATCAGAGCTTTGGGCACTTTCAGGATTATGACTATATCTGTGTCTGCAAAACAGAAGAGTACATGCATGAGACTTAGTGGGATCTGATTAAATCCTACATTTTTTATGTATATTAACTTAAAAAGGGGGAGAATAATGAAGTTACTGGTTAATAAAGAGTGTCAGATTATGTATGCTGGTTGGGACCGTGTGAGTTTATCAAAATATCTAATGGAACCTTCAATGCCAAGGAAGTTGTTAGCCCAACGGGAGATGAACACCATTACTTACAGAATTAAGGTTTATATGTAGCCAAAGAAATGGTTTGCAATAGTCATGCGCATTCTCAGTTCTAAATTAACTCAGCAACTCTCAAGGAAACAGCCTCATAGATGTGTAATTTAATATGTCTGCTTGTATTCAGCAATATCAGAAACATACGGAGATGATGTTGGGAAGTAAAGGGAACAAGAAAAAAACAATGTTGGAATATTTGTAATACACTGCTGTAAATTGCTATTCCTTTCCTTTGGTTGCCCCATGTGGTTCAGTGGAAACTGATGGTCTCCTCTCTCATCATTTTTTAAGAATTATTTACAGGGGTGATTCATCCCACCTGTGGCAGAATGGGATGACTCCTCAGAAAGTGCCTCTCCCTCTCTTCAGTGGCTAGACAAAACCAAGATAACTGGTTTCAACTACACAGAACTTTTAGATGACAAGTTAGACCATATAAATTCTACCTCCTGAATTGGTAGGGATTTGTTTTTAATGGAAAAATTCCAGAAATGGGCAAAAAGTATTATAGATAAGGGCAAACTTGCATGTGTGAAGAAACAGGAAAGATTGGGATCAGTTATAGAAAAGAGATGAATAAGAACAGTCATGATTAAAAGAAACAAATGAGGATGCTAAAAAACTCTTGGAACTCTGAAGTAGTACTTCTATTGTAATAAAAGTACAAACACTGTGAAAGAAATGCAATGAGGCTTGCATGAACACGGAACATGTTATATAAATTCTAATATTCAATACTAATCAGGAAAGGCCTAAGTCTTTTACTCCTATGAGGAATAAAAATACAGGAAGTTATATGAAGTAAATTTTTTACTTGGGTGTGAAAATACGACCACTTAGAATATAAGGGGCCCACATATCAATGAGCACTGGAAAGAACATTCCTCTCTGAATGCCCGTTTCACAACTTAGGACTATTGGAAAGTACTAGTATTTTTTCTTGAAGTATTTGCTATTGATAACTGTAAAAGTCTGTGTACAAGCTAAAACAACGATTTGATCTAGTGTGGCAATTTTGGATTTACATTCTTTATTTCTAATGTGAAAACATAAGGTTAAAAGGAAAGCTAGTTCATTTCCAATACTATGCAAAGGGATTGAGCTTTGCATTAAAGCCCTTTATGGTGTTAGAGGGTGCAGTTGTACCAAAACATCTATCCATAAAATGTGAAATAGCTTTCTATAGATTGCTGTAGGAATGCATGAATTTCGAGAAACTGTGAAGTGCCAGTGAAAACTTACGCTCACTGAGTCTAATCAGATTCTGGTTTTGAAAACATCTTGTTGTTTTTACTCTTTCCCATTACCTTTCTTATCTATTGCAGTCATTCTTATTTAAAGCCAAATACGTACAAATTACAAAATCTCATATGAATGCCAACGTCTGAAAAAGAGCTCTTGTTGACATTTTACTTTTTACAGTAATGCATGTAACAAAATGGACACATTCTTCCTTCTTCTATAAATAAAGTCTCTAAAACAGTGATACTGTTCATACATAGTTTAAGAAATCCTTTATGTAAATCTGAAGGTATAAGATGCAGTGTAATAGGTCTACCAAGTGAAGTATTAATAGAAATGTATTATAACTATCTCTCTGTGCTTCAGTAAGTCAAGAGGTATGTATTAATTCCAGCTGCTGTTAACCCGTGGCAATATTTAGAACTTGAGCTCTAGGATATATACTGCTCCCTTAATGTAGCACAGTAACTGATATAACTTCTCATTTTTTTCCATTGGTTTTGTTTTATTTTGTTTTTTTAAGGACATGGTGTTGCACTTTGAAAAGGATACCATATGCTGAATGCTGTCCTCCCTAGACCACATACAATATTATAAATATAAATTATGTTATGAATATTTGGTAACCTTTATGCAAAGCAGATCTTATAAATCAAGCTTAATCAAATGTTGCTGTGCTTGTTGCTTTAGTGGTATTTTTACTACTTTTCTTTTTCAAACTAGTCTTCTAGACTGCAGGCAGATTTGATTAAATTGCATTGTTAGTTCTGTGTTTATTCAGCCACTAAGGAGCATCTGCTTAAAACATTTTGTAACACTTCACAGTAATAGACAAACTTCTCTGAAGTATTTAAGGGTTGAAATTGAAAATGTAAAAGCAATCCCAGTGAAAATTACCTGATAGGAAGGTTATACAGTCATTTTCATGCCCTTTTAAATACATTGTAGAAAGGGAACTCCCTGTAGTGAGTTATTTCTGAAGTGTGTTCTGCTGCTCACCCTGGGGGAAGTGGTGTTAACGTAGTCAGTGAACGTAGTCAGTAGCAATGCCATGTGTGTATATCCTCAGCAACCTTGACTGGCAAACATGTGTTAATCTCTGTGACAGAGATTGAAGTTACAAATCCTCACCACATCTGATGATATGAACTCTACTGTCAAAGACTGCATTGACACACTATGATCTGTTAAAGTGGTCAGTTTTCCTCTATTGTTTCTTTTGTGGAACTTACTGTGAAGGTTCTGTTGCTGGAAATGTAATTTTCCTCATCATTATACTTCTTTTCTAGCTGGATCGTCACATACTAGAATACTGTTGAGCCCAAAGTGAAAAGCTCTTCAGAATAGCTGTTCTTAAGTGATTAAATGATTATCATCTCTGTCTCTTTTCTTTGATCTTATAATCAACTTCAAGATGGTACTGGATAACTCAGTTGAAGTGATTATATATTTGAAATAGAAAGTATTTATCTCCTTTTTGGTATCACTGTGTTTAAACAGGTGGATTTCTTTCCATTAATGTTAGTGTTTTATGGTTCCTTGTGACTGTCCCCTTACTTGAATATTTGAATAACATTTAGAGTATAAATATGCCTAACAGGAACTGATATACTGCAGGTAAAATTTCAAATTCTCTTATTGATATTGATACTAATAAATACAATTAAGAAATTACAAAATGTTTCTGTACCTGAATTAAGTATAGAGAATGGGAGCTCAGTGCCTCAGAGAAGGCTTAATGGGAGGCAGGACCTTTCACTTGAATAATAACCAGTTTTCAAAAACTTTTATTGCATGATGATTATGTAATTGTTAGTGTTCTAAACATGAATTGATTACAGAACAGTTTTTGTTGGCAAAACCATTATTTTAGTCAATATTATACAGCTTCCATTTTGGTAATTTGTACGGGGATGCTAAGATCAGTATGTGCCTGAAGAAATTTTCGTTTGTATTCATTCTTTGCTGAATAGAGCGTATCTGGATTTTCTGTCCTTTAAAAAATTTAATCCTGGCACATGAATTGTGGCATGAAAAATTCATTTTTTTATATAATCTTAAATATATTACTGTCTAATAAAATTTAAATGGAATTATTAAAAATGCCTAACACATTACTTTCTGAGTCTGTTAGGCATTTACAATTCTATCTCACTGAAAATAAATTACACTTTGGTCCTCAAGCTTTTTAAGTGTTGTGGAAATTTTTACGTTGCCTCTTAATATTTTGCTTTTTTCCCCAAGGGTTTCTAAAACACGTTGCTCGCATGTGTGGGATTGTTTTTTTACAATTAGATTAATCATCACTGACCTGGAATATCATGATTCATGTAAGACATGCGGTGCCACTACATTTGGAAGAAACAGCAAATGCTCTTCTACTCTGATATTTATATGTACTTCATTATCTTTGTAGCTGAGTCATTTCCAGAACAAATAGGGGTAACACTTAAGTGTAATTCTATGGTCCTTCATTGTCTCCTATTACATCAAACAAATTCTTGCTGTATTTTTGTGAATTTGTTTCAAACTACTGTGTTATAATTACAAAAAAAGAGCTAGTTATTGAGATTAGGATCCAAAAAGTACAACATGTAGTCAATAGCAAGTGATGATGCTTTGGATGTTAAGCACATTTGTTCAACTACTTTAGATATTCTCTGTCAAATCTCTATCTACAGCTGAAAATAGGCTTTGTCCTTAATGGGACAGAGCTGCAGGTTCTCAGTTGATCCTTTAGATATTCTGCTCCTAGACCATTGGACACCTTAAAGACATAAAATGACAAAGACATAAAATTTGGCTCAGTATTTTATAGGAGCCATTGCAGAAGATGAAAGCAGATTGGATGTGTTTATAGTACCCTGGGTTGCAGTGGAAATGTTCTGCTGTGTTCTGTACTATTTTGAGTTTCCTAAGGACTAATGGCTTCGTGCCCAAGATATTGCATTGTTGTAGTCCAGCTGAAAGGTGACAAAAGCATGTACTGCAGAGGCCAAATCATCAACAGTACAGACAGGTTGAATTCTTGTACCTGTTTTATTGTCAGAGAGAGATGTCCAGAATCGTTCTAAATTACAGACTGGGCTTGTACAACCTCAGCCAGTGGGTACTTCACAGTGCCATAAGCTCCTTAAAGTGTTTCTTTCTGTCACCAAGCATAACTTGTCTTTTCCTCAGTTTCTGCTTCCACTTTTTGCTTTTTGTTCATGAACTCAAGTACTAAGAAAGCCTACACAGTATTTTCACTGGATTTCATGACACCTTTCCAGTTCTTTAAGTCTTTGTGTCTGTATTTTAAATAAGTTTAAAGAAAAGGGGAACATTTTTCTACTGTTCCCTCTCTGGTTATGGCTCTCCTAATAAAGTAAACTGTTTCAATACACTCAGCCTCTTTTACATACAGTTCATATTTCCTTAGCTATGACAAATGTTGTAGAGAGGCTGAAAAAAAAAAGAGCGGGGAAGACTACAGTGCTCATAGCGTGGATTGTCTGACAGTAACTGTAATGCCCTTCCTATCCCATGTCCTGCAATAAATTCATATCATGACAGTTGAAAGTGTAGGCAACAAGAAGATAATTATCAAGATCTAGCAAGAATATATTTTGATTGCAACATCAGATTCAGCTGTGTGCATATAATGCTGTCTTAACTTGTGAAGCTCAAAGCATAAATTCTGGTGCAACATGGCAGCTGCACAGAGATGAGCAGATGTGCATCTGAAAGCATGAGAACCAAGTAGGATGTTCATGAAAGATAAACATTTAAGACAGTGCAAAAATTGCATCGTTCATCAAGGAGGACATTTGCCACTACTTTCAAAGTTTGCATCATGGATTTGCAGCTTTGGACAAATATAGAGCTCAACTTATCACCTCGCAGCCTGTTCATGTATCCATGACATTCAACATTAAAGTTACAATATTTTTACAAAAATATGATCCTATGTCGTAGAGTATCTACTTTGTCAAGAATGACTTAGAGGAAAGAGTATTGGAACACTCTACTCTTTTCCAAAATACGCATTTTATTTGAAACTTTTCAGGTCTCATTCTACCTAGCTGGCAAGATCTGAGAGTGCAGCTTTAAATAGTAAGAAAATCCATGAAATATGTATCTGTGTGTCTGTTTTCCTTCCTAGTCTGAAAGTTAGCTAGAGAATAGTATTCTTTTTCATCATTAGAATAAAGAATGTTAACATATGAAGAAGGCAAAAATTATATACCATCTAGCTACACTGAATTTAGTTCCTTGATGAAGTTTAAGTATTTGTGATTCTCCAGGAAACATGGGGAGATCCTGGGAGATTTTTGATTTGCTCAAACTGAAGCTTTAGGTGGGTACATGACCTCCTCTGTTTCTGCCAAAGCTGGGTGAGTGAGGGTAAACAACTGTCACGCTGTGGGTCCTGGGCTCAGCAAAGTGGTGTCTAATGAGCAATCTCAAAGATTTGGAAGCTCTGGGAAGCAGGGTGACCATTTGCCACCTGTTTAAGGAAGTTTTAGCCTAAATTCCAGTTTAGACAATACTTAAATGTACTCATCTATTCATCTACTTTGATTAGTTTTTTGATTTAGGTGTGAGCTCATTTTTTCCAAGTTTTGTCTGTTATATTTTATAGTTCCTTGTTAAATATGACCTCAAGCCCGACTGGAACTTTTAGGCAACAGCAGAAGACGAATACCAATGTTAAAATACTTCCATATGTTAATGTTTTCAAATAAATCTATTCACAAGGGATAAAAGTATAAAAAATATTAAATACATTGGATATATGTAATTTATTTTTTTTTAAATTCCCTTTTTTCCTCATTGGATGAGTTAGTACAATGGAGCAAATAGTCAGTCTCTGAGTCAGCCTCAGTGCTTTTACTGAGTAATTAAAAGCTCTAAAGTTAGGTGCCTGGTCTTCAGCAAGTGAAATGATTTTAAAGCAGTTACACTTAGTGAGATGAGAGGACCTGAGGAATTATCTGAACTTTTGACCTAAGCATAATGATTAAGTTTTTTGAAACATATTGGCTTGAATTTTTGTACATTACAGGCTATATAATTTAACTCATTTTTTCCTTAACGTTTTTAGTTTTTCCTTAATTTTATCTCTTCTTAGCCTTTGTTGTGGGTTCTTGTTCATTATCTCTTTGACACTAAGCAACATCTCTACGGACCTACACTGTAGTCATGTCAACAGTGACTGATGGAAACAGAGGAATTTTTATTTCCAAATGATTTTTTGGCGGGTTAGGTTTCTGCATCACTTAATGTTTTGAGTATTCTTTTCAAAGAACAGACACCAGAATTGAAGGCAGCATTACAGTGTTGGTTTTGTAAAGGGCATTTTGCATCTGCATAAATAACGCTTCTCCCTTATTTGTGTAGTTAAAAAAAGGTTCACTCTTTATGTCTTAACAGGTTCTTAAAAGCTCATGCTGGGTTGCTTTTCCACTAAGATTCCACAGCTATGCATGATCTATGTGATAAACCTCCCGTTGAGGACACAGTTCTTTTTCCTAGGCTTCTAGTTTTGACTCTGCAAAAAGTGTTTTGTTTGAACAGGCAAGCATAATGCACAATTCAGCCTATTGTATCCAACTACCATGCCTTCCATGTTACATACTGTTGCACCATCCTCTGACTTACCCATAAACGATGTATTTTTTATAATATTATGTAATATTTTATATTTATATAGTTATTATATTTTATATTCTATATTGCATATTAAATATTACCTAGTGATAATTATACATTGTCTTATGTGGCATCTATAACCATATTATTAGATACTGTTATAATTCATATAATATATTATTAATTCTACTTAATTACAAATCAGGGATAAAAATATTTATTAATTCTGTTGTTCCAACAATTTCTCATAAAATAAATTCACCAGGAGCACATATTCTTTATAGTGATTCCAAATGGCAATTCTTTCTTGAGCTCTGCAAAGCATTTCTTATTTCACCAATAAAACCTGGAGATCCTTGTAGATCTCAGTAGATCTGTTCTAAGGGTCAGAAGATTAAGTAGTAAACAAGATTGACATCAGCAGGAGTCATTTATATTTGGAGGGTAAATAGTTTTTCCTAAGTGAAACGCAGTGAGAAGAAGAGAGAAGAAAAGCTGTAGCAGACATTTGCACAACAAAACAAGATGAGCTACGAAATAGAGGAGTAGAGGCTTGGGGGTTCTTCTGTGGAGTTCTCCTTGTCAGTAGAAAAAGAAGGCAGAAGTGACTGAGAGAAGGGGATCTGTCATACTTTGCTCACTGAAAAGCATTCACAGAAAGAAACTGAAGAGTTACTCAACCCGAATACCGCTCCTGGCACAATGGTATCAACCATCACATCAATGGTAAAGAATTCAGAAAACAAAACCAGATAAGACAGAATTTGGCATGTCTAGGGTGTCCAAGACTATTTCCACTGTTCAGAGAGAAGAAAATCAGGTATATTGCAGGTAGAAAATAGGGCATCAAGAAGAAAACGTATTACAGTTACTGAGAGCAGTAGTCAGGCAGTACACTCATAAAAAGGAAGGACAGTATTTATTACAGAGAAGAAACAACTGAAGGGAGTATATTTTTTGTGCAGTTCTCCCCTCTGTTAGTAATTCATTTGTTGTCTTCTTTTAAAAGTAATTGAAAAAAACCTGAACAGCTTTGAAGGTAAAGGGAAGTGCATTTCTATCTTACTAGTAATAAAATTTTGTGACAATTCAAGTACTTCCTGATGCTTTCTTGCCTCGCTGAAACTTCTGACTGCTAGCACTCTGATAGCATATCCTGTTTCAGGAAGCAAAACCAGGGGGATCTTCATAATTTTTCTGTTTAGTGAAGATTAGGGTGGATTTTCTCAACATTTAGGTTTTTCAAGAAGTGAAATTAATATACACATTAGTAACAAAACAGCTGTGAAGCTCTGCAGGAGTCCCATCAACGAGGAAGCAAGCAGGATGATGTAGAAAGAACCAGCTGGTTAATCAGAAGAGAAGGCAACTTGTTGAAGAAGCTGAATCTTCAGTTGGTGGGTCAATTTGTCCTCGGCAGGGACTCCTTGCATTAAGTGTAATTTTTACTCTCACTGCTCCATCAGTGTGACAGTTTTGGTTCTAAATGCAGTGAAAGTCTTGGCCCTGATTTATGTTATTCCCTGATGATTTATTCAAAAAAATCAAATAAATGTAAAAGCAGTAAAATTTGGATGTAAAAGATATAATCAATTTTTAACTCTGGATGTAGACTTTATTCTTAAACTGTTGCAATTATACACATATGATCCATTTCTGCAGTCCCTAGCAATTGTTTTCATGTTATTAGGTGGTGATAGGTTTTTGTCTAAATTATTTTCTAGTCATGAGTTTCTTAGAGCAGTTCAAACTGTGAAATACAATATTTCAGGTCTGTATCATCATTGTACATTTTAATGTATATTCGGGTAATGTTTCTGCTTACTCTCTGGAATTATATTGTAATAATATGGAATATTTTTATTAATCTGTTTACTTCACAGTCTGCTATATTGAATGTCTAAGAAAATGTTCTGTTCTTTTAATTGCAGTTTCCATAAGCAGTTTGCATAGAAGGTTAAAAAAGGGGGCTTTTCCAGTTAATATTTCTTATTTTAATTAAAAAGCAGTAAAGTAGTCATTTCTGACTCATGGCAGGCAGAAAACATGTTATACTGCAGATCTTTTGGCATTTTTAAAGTTACAAGGAATAAGTTAAAACAAGGACCAATAGAACAAGGGCCAAATATTATCTACCTTTGAAGCTCAGTGCATCAAGGAGGGCTGGGAGAGCATTGTAGCAAGTGACCCTATAGAACAAATGAACATTGAAGGAAAGAATGTCAGTAACAGGGTTCAATAGAATTTGCATGTAGTAGACAGACATGATTTGGAAAATTTTGTCACTGGGCCACATACAATGGATGATTAAGTTTTAGCAGGAAAGATGGTTCCCTTGGAAATTGAATCCGATGTCATGATTGAGGCAGAGAAAAGATCAGAGAATATGCTGAGTTGAAAGGGAACCAAAAGGATCGAGTCCAATCCTTAGCCCTGCACAGGACGATCCCCAAGAGTCAGACCATTGGCTGAGTGTATCATCCAAATACTTCTTGAGCTGTCAGGCTTGGTGCTGTGACGACTTCCCTGCGGAGCCTGTTCCAGTGACCAACTACCCTCTGAATGAAGAATCTGTTTCTAATATCCAACTTAAATCTTCCTTGACCAGCTGGTGATGCTTTGCCTGATGCCCCCCAGGACACAGTTTGCCCTCCTCGGCTGCCAGGCTTGCTGGCTAATATTTAACTTGCCATTGACCAGGACCCTCAGGTCCTTTCCACGACAGGTCAGAAGAGTAAAAGTAAGGCAGACATTGTTAGACTTGAACGGTGCAGGGAAACTAGCATAAAACAACTATGCCCAGAGTCATACAATCATAGAATGGTTTGGGTTGGAAGAAACCATTGTGTTCCAGCCCCTCAGACGTGGGCAGGGACACCTTCCACCAGACTGCTCAATATCCCATCAATGGCCTTGAACCGACCAGGGATGGGACATGCACAGCTTTTCCAGGTAGTCTGTTCCAGTGTCTAATATAGCATTCGAAATGTAGAAAATACTTAATGAGAAATAAATGTACTGTGAGAGCGGCAAGGCAGTATTGCTGAATGGTTCCCAGTACTCAAAAACAGTTCAGATACAATCTAGCATGTTAATTCAGGAAACTGAACTCAGCACTTCTCTGAAATAATTTAAAGAAAATGCACAATTTCTCACAGTATACACCTAAATACTGAGATAGCAAGGAACTAGATACATAAAGGTTTTGGAGACTTCTGATAGAAATTTTTAGGAATGCTTAATGTCATTTGCATGACTACAGTAAATAGGGAAAAACCACTGCTATTCATGGCTTGTCCTAAAAATAAGGAAATGTAAATAGCAGAGAAATCATGATTTCAAGACCCAACCTTGTGTGCCTGGCATGCTTCTGTCTATAATATGCTCTGCATGCTTCTGTATATAATATTGCTGAGTCTTTCAGAGTGAAAGAAAGAATACGGACAATTAAGAAAATAATTTTTGTTCATGTGCTACTACAAAATGAATTTACTTACACATATGGTATATATCTCATTGTAACTTCATCTTCTCTAAAAAATGGTTGTCATATAGCAGTGCCTAAAATGCCATGTATTATCCCTTCACATGAAAGCATTTGATAAATGCACTGTGTGTGGAAAGTAGGGGCCTCTGTAACTTGTTGTTTCTCATAAAACCTCAGTTAACTAGAAACTAAAAGTTTTTGGAAGCAAGCATATGAAACTCCTCAGATTTAAAACTTCATGATTTGCAAAGAAAATAATACTACGTTTGAGAGGAATAGTAATTTTTTATTTAGTTATGACAACTATTAGTGCTATTTTACCCAAATTTAAATGCATCATTAATGTTTTAAGTCATACATTAGACAAGATATTATTTGGAAAGTCAAGCAACCCTTTCCATCACTTTTAAAAAAAAATCTTTTGGTTTTTTGGTTGCTTTTTTTTTTTTTTTGAGCAATAACCAAAGTGAACCCCTATTCATTTAGAAATGCTGTGAGAGGGAACCTTGATGCTTTCATTCTCAGTGGTACATCCCATATGTTATACTTTTCTTCCTGCATTCAGTTTATGTGATATATCTGACATTTTCTTCTCACTGATCTCTATGAAAACTTCTGCCTGCATAAAATAGATTAAATGAAAACTTCCTTTTCAAGTATTAACTTCAGTTCCTTCAAAGTCCAAGTGAGGACCATCCATTTTCAGTGGTATAATTAATGATCTCTAAGGATGTTTGCATAGTATAGGAATCTAAGCTAGTTTTGAGTCACCTTTTTCACTTGTTAATATTTGGTGTAAGGCCATGGCATCAGAGATCTGTGCACAGTCTAATTTATCCTCTTATTCAGCTTTTGAGACCTGTCCTACTGAGTTAACTGTTGAAAGTCAACTCAATGGCCATCTCTACTGGCTCTACATTGCATTCATGACTCTTTAAGTAACAGAAATGATTGCTTAATTCACTGATTACCACTTAGGAAGATATTGAATTATCTAGATAAATACAGGGTAGAATTACAATGTTAAGAGTGTATTTTTGCATGTTTTTTACTGATAAGGATTAATGAAAAAAATGCACTTATTAGTCTTATAGATATGATATATTTCTAGCTGCATGACTACTTTAAGAGGTAGTGCCTATGAAAGAGCCTTTCCATAGAAAAAGAAGAAATATTGTGGCCAAATTCTTTATTTGTTTGGGTTTTTTTTTTATTTCAGGAGCTACAAGATCTGACTATATGTTGTGGGGTTAGCTAGGATAAAGCTTAAGTGACTGATAAATGTATACAGCTGTTTATAAAATAAAAAGCTAGGCTGTATTTGCATGTGGATTCTTTTCTAATAAAATGAACTAATAAATAGGAAACTTCAAAAGAGCAACTTATATTAAACATTAGTCTTTTAGATTATTCATTTACTCTACTCAGATTTATGGTTAAAACATTCCTGTCAGAAGTAAAGTGCCATTTATCCAATCCAGTTTCCTATGAAAATACACTTAGGTGATTTTGGGAGACTTCAATTACCTAATTGTATAAGAGAATAATTTATATCTCACAGTCAGTAACTTGTGATGCTGATTATTATTCAATTTTCAGTGAAAGATCAGACAACCTACCCAAGGCACTACACACCTTGAATTATCTATATGTATTTTACTAAGAGTGTTAAATGAACAGAGACTTGTGAAATAAAGGTCAATATGCTGTGACATAGTATTTTCATAATCACAGGGATGAATTTATCATTTTCTTCAGCTAGATGAAAAAAAAATTTAACACTCCAAGGCCATCTCACTTTCAGATTACTTTTGGCAAGTTTCCAGAAATCCATAACTTTTAAATAAATGTAATGTTTCTTCAGATTACAACAGCTAAGTACTTAACAGTTTATTTGACATTTACTTATCACCCAACATATCTCACTAATCTCTGCTCAAAGGCTGTTCGGAAAGTGATTCTTAATTCAAAGAGTCAGTTACTGGCTTTCAGGGTGTTGAACAAACACCCGGTAAAGTAGAGGGCCATTTTTCAAGAGCAGCTTCCAATCATTAAAGATGTGATTTATGCCTGTAATTTAGTTATTTTAGGTGAAATCTTTGCCATCTGAAAATTAATGGCAAAACTCCCACGACCTTCAGGTTAGCCAGATTATCAACCCTAACTTCTACAGAATGCATAAAGTAATCTTCTGGAATTAAATTCTAAGAATCCATCATAATATTAACAAAAAAATAGAGTTTGCTATTTGGTTACTATACATTCTCTCAGGTATTTAAATCTGTACATTTTCTTTAAATGAACCAAATTACTTCAAAATAGCATAAATCATAATTAAAATTACTGTGATTAAAATAGTGGGGTTTTGTTAAAACATGCTTCAATGATTGATCTTTAAACACAGTTCCTTTTTATTCCCCCTTTGATACACAGAGTCACTGAGAAGGGTACTTCAGTTATAAGGAGCATCAAAGGACCTGAAGGTTCAAAACAAATAAGAGGTGGTACTTAATCATAGAGCAGGTGTTCAGGCCACGGGCTTCACGTCAGTTCAATAAGCTGTTAGACAAATCCATGCAATAAATCCACATCGTAAATAAATTACATGCAGACATATGTCTGTGGTTTAGGAATCTCCTGAGTGTACAGACAACTCACCAAGGGAAGGTAGGCCAAAGAAGTATCACTTCCTGTATTCCTTGGTAAGTTACCTCAATAGCTCATCAACCTCATTTAAAAAAATACCCACCTTCTTTAAGTTCAACATTTTTCTGGCTTTGGCTTCGCTTTGTGCCCATCAACATGTCATTCCTTGTAAGCATAAAAAGGAATTTACTACCCAAAATATACTCCCTAGAGAGACACTTACGGTCTTGGTTTGATTACATTAGTTCTCCAATGGTTTTTTTTTAACAGAGTATTTTAATGTCTTCCTATAAAGGAACTGAATATTTACTATTTACTATATTTACTTCCTATTGAATATTTATTGTCCTCAATTCTTTTAAGTTCCTCAGTATCCTTTTTGAAGTGTGGGCACCAGAAAGTAGACACAGTATTTCCTTCCTAATTTTCCTAACAGTGTATTCTGAAATAAAATCAGTCTTGTATTTATTTTAGGTATTATCCTGCTTATACATTCAAGGATCATATTCACTGTCTTAAGTAAAGCATCACTGTAGAAGATGATATTCGTTTGATTACTTTCTATGACTCCTCAGCCATTTTAGGTCCTGTTTCCCAGGGCAGCATCTCCATCATGTAATTAAGACCTGCATTCATCCTTCAGTGGTGAATAACTTTGCATTTCTTTGTATTATGATCTAGTGTTTGAAAGGATCCATTTCACCAAGAAACTGGGAGAGTGGTCTATCTCCAGCCATCATGTTGTCCCTAAAGACTTGATTAAGGGTGATCACCATCTAAAACTTGTCCTTACTTGAAAAACAATAGAATGTCATCATGTTTTAGTCCTTAAGCTGGAGCCAACAATGAGCTAAAGGAATTTATTTAAATATTTCCATAATGTCAGGCTGTCATTTCATATGCTTATGGCCATGGAAGGTTCATCATTGCACCATGAGGACTGAACTTTGTGTGACCAAATCTACTTTACAAGAGGTTAATAGTTCATTGATAGCAAAATGAGGCACTAGTATGGATTATTTATTGCCGAGAAATGAGAGGAGTCTTTCAAGCAATGTTGGAAGTTCCAAAAAGGTGGGAAGTTGGTACTCTGAGGGATTCTTGAAATAGATGAAGATGAATAATGTTTATTGAAGGGGAGAATAATAAAATCTTAATCTAAGTAGTACTTCTTCAGAGGGAGGGGAAACACATAGTACAAATTGAGACCCTCTTCATGAAGACAAAATTAAACATCTAGTACTTTTTTCAGAAGAAATCTTTCTTTAGTTTCATGATTTGATAGCCATTGATGTCTTGAAAGCCGGATAATCTTAAGAAGCTGCTTACAACTGAGTTAAGGAGAGGCAGATGTAAGCAGTTTTCTGTTTCCTCTTATCAGTCTTTGTAACCTTTGTAACTGAAATTCTGTGTTTGGACATGTTATAAATAAATTATTTTCTTTTACCTTTACTAGGTTTTTCTCAAGAGTGTGTTTAGAATAAGTGTCACACAGGACATCCTATCCCTTTGTGTCAGGCTTTCCTTAAAACTGAATTACCAAACAACTTCTTCTGTGTATAGAATCTCCTTGAAATTTCCAGGGCGTTCAAAATAAAATGTGTCTCTGCTAAACAGCATGGATTATTTTGGAATTTTCAATTTTGTCTATGTAGAAGTTACATCCCATTTTGCATGCTGCAAGACGGCAGGCATGCTACCATTGAATACGAATGGTGATGGCAAAGTTTGCAGCACTGTAATTCCTGCAACCTTTTTGTCATCTGTAATTGTTGTCAGTAATAATAATCAATTTTATTCCAAATTATGAATAAAAATATGGCCTGGAAATTGGTATAAACCATTCAAGTATTTTTCTAGATGATGAATGAATGTTGAGATCGAACAATTAATCAGTTTTTTAATTACTTAACTTTTGTATAACTGTATTTCTAGTAAGAAAGCTATGGGGAGGTAAGACAAATACTTTACAGAATACCATTAATAACATTTTGTCAGCATAATTTATCACTGTATCAAATAATTTTGCAAAGTGTATTTGATAAAACTTAGCCCCGTGTGTTAATGGCATTAATTGAATTGCTGTCTTCTATCAGCTTCTGTCTCAGAAATATATATTAACAGCTTTTACTCTTCAGAGACCTTTTTGACTGTTGGAATACTAACTTTAACATAAATATTACCTTATTTTTCCGACAGTCACAAGGAGTAGGTCTTCTGTTAACATAATCTTTGTTTCAACATAAGTTACCTGCAACATGTGAAAGGTCATGGGGCAATTTGGGAAGTTTTAAATGGAAGCTTGCCCTATCTTAAGACCTAGAGGTCTTGGGTTGCATATTGTATTATGAAACTTTGAGGATCTCTGCTACAGGTGATTGGATTTGGGGAATTAGGCATGAGGTGTGAGAACTAAATTAGTGCTAAAAGTGCCAAATTTGCGCGGGTCATATTGTAATTAACATTTATATTATCATTCTTTGAATATATACAAATGATACTTGCTCTTTTTAGAAAGCTGAGCTTCTCATGTAGATGTACAACACAAAAAAAGCATTTTTTACTTCATTAATTCTTTGTACAGAATTCAAGTTGTAGGACTCTTGAGCTCTTCAAAAAAAATATTGGTGTTGGATATCTACAGCTAACTATAATGTCTGTTTTACATAGTCTTTTGGGTTTTAAATACAAAATCTCTTCTCTTACAGAGCAGTTGATCAGGATTCTGACGACTGCATCAGCTTCAAAGAGTTTGAATCTGCAATGAAGTACGGACAAGATGAAGCATCACCAGTGTACTTTGCCTAAGGAATATTCTCTGGTAAAAAGACAAAGTGAAAACTTCAGATCTCAAGATATTTAAAAATCAATGAAACTTCATTTGTTTCAGCCAGCATTTTAAGAACTTTGACTGTAAGTGTAGCTCTGAAGAACAGCCTTTGAAGATTTACTGTTGACAAGTTGGGTGTATTAATTTACATGTGTATGTGTGTGTAGAATGCTTAAAATATTTGAAATCTCAATTGATTCCCAATCACCCTAGTTAGGAACTGCAACTCTGTACATTTTCTTTTTGACTTAACAGATGGAAAAGGAGCAATTCTGATTTCCAGTTACTGTGAAACTTATTTGTTAACTTTTTCAACAGCCCTTTGTTGACAGACCAAAATATCTCACATGTAGAGAACCACACAGATTAAATTCATTGCAGATAATGCCTGGGTTTTTTTTAATCAGTAGTATATTTGTCTTTCCTTCACTGTTTCACTTTCATATATTGTTCCTTTTTATATATTACACATTGCTCTTAATTTAACATCATTGGTGAATTAGCTACATGATTTAGTTGTGAACAATTATCCAGAACTGTGTGTGTAGGGAAGCAAGCATAAATACATATTTTTTTTAACATTTTTTTTAATGGAGATAATAATAAATCCTTAAAATACGCATCATGGATCTGAGTCTTGCAAACAGAAAATCCTATGTATTCAAACCTTCAGCTGACTTCTAGAGCAGAATTTGGAGATACATATATATAGACATAGATATACATATACATATTAGCAAGATCAGAGAATTTCCCAGGAGTTGAGGGAAGGTATAAGGTAGAATTTGTCATTGTCCACAAAGCTATCTTGCCCCCTCTCTCTTTTGCTCTCTGTTATCCAGCAACTGGCAGATCTTCTTACCTGTTGTAACTTTACATACATCGATCCAAGCTGTGCTGTAGTGAGATAAATCTTACTTATTCATTTTTTACTTCATCTGTGATTGCTTACTTCCTACTGTCTTCATGTGTTCATATTAATAGTAACAGAAAATAGGGGTTTCATTATGGGCACTGTCTCTGATCATATGGCTCATTGGATTGCTTCATTTCTGTTTACCTGCCAGTTGCTAAGTTGCTTGAAGGAGAGATTTCTTTTGAAACTGTCCAGAAGCAATCACCTCCTCAAGTGAGCTTACAGACTGTAGCACATAATACTGCTTTAAACACATAACAAAATAATAAATAATAGTAATGATCAGTAAGAGGAAGAAAGTACCAATTCTACCCTTAAGTCAAGAGAGACTTCAATTTCTTTGAAATTTTAGTGAGGTATTCCAGTGTACAATTTACAGGTGAAGTATTTATAAAATGATCTGATATTTTCTGCTCCTATTACATGTTTGTACCTCACTAGGCAACAGGCAAAGTGAAATCTTTCTCTTTTTTAATTCCAAAGTAGATAACATCTAAATAATGGGAGAGACACTGAGTATATCAGCAGATACACCTGATTTTGGATATAAGAACCAGGCACCTGTTAGATGAAATGAGCTGTAGCTCAAATAGCATAGTCTATGTGCTAGTCAGTGAGAGGAAACTGGTGTTGCCTTTGAAAGGTGATGGTAAGACAGGCTAATAGATTGGAGCTTTGCCTTAGAAATGCCATTTCCCAGTAGATGAATGTTTTCATAGGAGAATCATCACCATGGATGTTAATTAGCAATATCATCACATGCTCTTCTGAGATGCAGGAGACTGAATTATTATCCCACACCGATAGTTGCTACAGGTCTATACACAGTCATGAAGAAATGTATGATGGTTTTCTGTGTTATTACTTCGACTGTATTTTTTTGATCAGTAGACCTCAGTTTTTATGGTACCCAGACCCTGCACCCTTTCTAAACACGGAGTCCATGCAGTGTTACTTTATTATGATAGATTATTTTATCATTATTCATTATTTTACTTATTTAAAAAAAATATTTGGTTCATGAGGAGCAGTTAAAAATCTCTAAGGCCTCTTGCTTATATTTCTAGTCTAGTTGTGATTTGTTGTCTAAATAGCTGACAATATACATGCTATATTGTAAAAGTATAGTTTTGTGTTAAATATTATAATAGACAGAAAGGTCACTGGATGTTTTTAATTGTAAGAAATCTATATTTCTTGTATATATGGCAAGGAACTCTAGAGAGAAAAGTGCTCTTATGTCCTTTATTTCCCTATGTTCTCAATCCTCATTTTCTCAAGGACTTGAAAAGTTGCTATGAAGTTGATTCACTGAGTCAACATAAATTCCAGGAGGCACCAATAAAATTTTTTTACCATGTTGGAAAATTTTTCAGAAAAGAAGAGATCTGTATAAACAATGATAGGTATTCTGATTTCTCCTCCCATGGAGACTGACAGAAAGAAGCTGTAGATGACCACAGTGGAGTGAACTGAATAGGCCACGGTGACACTCTTCCTGATGAATACTTGAATTGAAATTAATTACTAGCTAGTGCTTGTCTGGGTTTTGGCTAGCAAAGTGTAGAAACACTTCGGCCATGGCTGAAACCGGTAAAATTAGGAATGACATTTATTAGGTGGGTTAGGTGGTGGCCTATTCTCGGTAATGATCTGGGAAACAACAAATGCAATAGCTACCCAGCTACTGGGTGAAAGAGGCTACATGCTCCTCATTTTTTATGTTTTCTACTGCTGGTGTAAGAGCTCAGGATCAAAGGTCAACATGGAAGGATCAGCAGAGCTGGAAGCTGTGATCAGCCTAGGCTGACAAGCTGTAACTCTGACAACTGACCTTAACTCCAAAGTGACATAAAATGGGACCACACATGCATTAGCAGGTTGCATTCTTATCTGCAACGTTTCCAAGCATGTAAGGACATCAATGATACGAATCATATGAGCTCAGATAACACTTTTGCCTTTCTTTGATGGCTACCATCTTTGGCCCAACCACTGGAGCTGACTTGTTTCTGAACCTTCAGAACTGAAAAAAAAAGTTTCAGTAGCTGAAGAGCCATAGCTCTCTAACAAATAACTATTCATGTATCCTATGGAACAGGATAGAGGGGGATCTTCAGGATCTACTTACCAGAATGTTACACTATCTTTTCCAAGTTGATGACCACATTTGCTTTCTTATTGGGTAGACTCTTTATGTTTTTTTTCTTAACACCTCAGATACTTAACAAACAGGATTTCCTTGTTAAAAATATTGATTAAAATAATACCTACTTTTCAATTGGGTGATCATCTGTTTGAACGGTTTGAAAAGGGATCCTTTATATGCTTAGCCAATTGCCACCATTTTATAGCAAATAGGTAGATTATGTAACCATAAGTGCTATCAAAATACATTTGTTGTGTTCCCCTGGGGCTTCAGTAATTCACTATAACTGTTGAAATTTACCAATCTGTAATTTTCTTTTAAAGGATTTGGATAGTTTAGACATTTTACCAAGCTTTGTACTGACAACAAAATGGGCAACAGTTTTAAACTGAAAGAGGGATGGTTTAGTTTGGACAAGTTGCTCAGAGAAGCTGTGGATGAACCATCATTGGAGCATTCAAGGTCAGGCAGGATGGGACTCACAGCAATGTGATCTTGTGAAAGATGTCCCTGCTCATGGCAGGGGGAATGGACTAGATGACCTTTAAATATCCTTTCCAACCCAATCCATTCTATGATTCTGTCATTTTATTGATTGAACGAGCAGTTGTAAAACTATGGTCTGTGGGTAACATGACATACCTGATGGTCTGCACAGTGTAGTGTACTGAAATCTGGAAGAATTTTGACTGAAAAAGAATTTAGACAATTAAGCCCAATATCAAGACTGTCCTCACTCAGATTTTTTTTTACATTTTTTTCCCAGAAGAATAAAAATGAATAAATTTATGCAGTACATCATAGAATATGCAATATGTCTCTATAAGGTTCCCAAAATAAAACTTAGTGTAAAGATAGTACATTAAGTTTGTGGCAGTGTTACTGTGCCTTCTATCTTTAATCAGCTGTGTGGGTGGTTGCTGACTAGTCAGAGTAACTAGCTGACACACAAAATGTCACAGTTCAGAGAAAAGCTCTGGCATGACTCTCATTTACTATAATATATCAGCTTTACACTTCTCTGGCAATGAAATGCAGTCTTAAAATCAGGATGAATTACAGCTGCATTCCTGCTTTGATTCCTTAACACTGTTCTTTGGGAAGGCTGCCCAAGGAGTCAGACCTGTTTGTGTAATTTTTTGTGTAGAGATTGCCAGTAACAATTTGAGAAAATACATTGCGCCATTGCCTATCAGAAATACTAATAACAAGTGGGTATTTATATCATAGTTATTTAGGGATCTGTATCTGGGCCTCTTATTTGCAAGAAATAAAAAGAATAGTGATGAATTTTAGAAGAGCCCAGAGGTTAGACATGCAGTAGCATTTTGGCTCAAAGCTGTGTGGTTCTGAACTGAATCTCCTGATTTTTCCCACTTGCTGTGTACTGGTTCAGTTTGCAGTCATTATGGTGCACGAAAATCAAGATTTATTTTGGAGGATGATAAACTAGAAAACTGTTCTGGGCTCCCATGAAACACACTTCAATGCCTAATGGAGACATGAGTCTGAATGATGACTGCTTTGTACCATCATGAAGTTCTCCCAAGTCTTCCAACATATGTCAAGCAGTCCAGCTGGCCATCAGCAGCAAGGCATCCCATTTTCCATGTCTGGTTTTTCATTTGAAAGAAAAGCCAGTGCCCCTGCCATCACAGTTTCCTCTTGAATTTGTTTCCATGACTCAAGGCCTTCCTTAGTCCCCTTGATGGGACCTTTGGATGTTGAACAAGCTTAGAGTGGGGGAAGAGTTTGGCAGCCAGCATCATGCTGTCAGCCAACCATGACCACGAACAGAAATAAAGCTGGTTTTCAATTTGAGACGTCAGTGAGACAGGGCAGTGACATGCTTCTGTCTTCTACATGAGACAGATGAAAGGGTGGCGTGGAGTTTCGTAGGGTGGAGGATCCCATGGACAAGAAAGCCACAGTTCTACAGCTTCTATTCAGACCATAGCTTCTATTCAGCGAATTTAGAACAAAATGTGTGGTGAGAACATTCAATCTAGTGATTCAGCACCAATGGCATCATAATCATACAATTATGCAATCATACAATGGCCTGGGTTGGAAGGGATCTGAAAGATCATCTAGTTCCAACACCCCTGCTGTGGGCAGAGACTCCTTTCACTAGACATCTGTTCATACTTTTCCCACAAGTTGCTCAGAGCTCCGTCCAACCTAACCTCGAACACTTCCAGGGCTGGGGCATCCTCAGCTTCGCTGGACAATCTGTTTCAGTCTCTCACCACCCTCACACTAAAGAATAACTTCCTAATATCTGATCTAAACCTACTAACTTTCAGTTTGAAGTCATTCCCCCTTGTCCTGTCACTACATTCTTTTGTACTAAGTCTCTCTCCGTCTTCTGGGTAGGATCCCTTCAGTTGTTGGCAGGCTGCAATTAGGTCCCCCAAAAGCCTTCTCTTTTCCTGAATAAACTAGCCCTATTCTCTTAGCCTTTTCTACTAAACTACTGGTTTTGCACTGAAGTATTTGCTAATATAGTTATTCAGGGAGTCTGGTGTTTAAATTGCTTTAGTGCCCATGCTGTGGTGAGCACCTCAGCCTTAGTCAGATGAAATCTCTCACCGACACTAAGGAGGAATATTTCTATGTGCACCCCAGTCAAATTTGCATTTATTTATATGATTCTGTTGAAGAGTCATTCTAATTTAAATAAATTTAATATGAAAGGTGAAATTTTGTTTCTTTTACCATTGACTTTACTAAATATGAGAAAATGTTGAACAATGTAGATAAAGATGGCTTACAAATTAGCTGTGAAAAATAAGACACCTACGGTAGTACTCATCTTAGGATGAGTTGCTGTGTTAAAAGATCTGAGATAGGTCTACTGGCAAAAGCCTAGTAGCTGCAGAACATTTACACTAGAATGGAAAAAACTTCAAAATTCTTAATCCTTCTTGGAGAAGAAAGCTGTGAGAGATGTTAGATAATTGTGAAATATTCAGTGACATATTGAGATGTAGCAGATGCTATGGAATCATGTTACAGTCAAACATTGTACTAATTTTGAAAGTGCCATATATTTGTTAGCATTCCTGTTTCTTGCTACGGGGAATCTTGAGAGTTAGTAATATGAAATCTAGTGATAAAAGAGTAAAAATAACAACTCATTTGAAGTTCTACTTAACCACTCTGCCGGGAAAGCAGCATACAGACACATGTATCTATCTCAAAAGGCCTCAGAAGTTGAATTACATGAAATTCTGACTTTTGACAGCATTGTCTTGGAAGAGGAAAGCCCTATTCCAGAACTGATATTCTGTACCAAAAGAAAGGATGACAAATATCCTAGATTTTTCAAGTCCCCAATTGGAAGACAGGTCACCATCTGATAAGCGAGCATATATATTGACATGTTTTAAGCTTTCTTTTTTTTCTGAGACAGTCTTGATCTGAATCAATACATTTAATCAAATGTTTGGGGGGGGTGGGGTTGGTGGAATTTATTTTTCCATAGTTAGCTTTGTGAAATGAACACTTTTTACTGGTTGTTTTAACTCTGGCCTGAAGTCAGATCTCGAAGGACAATTACAGAACAGGGCAGATGATGGAGCCCAAAAGATCTTTCTGGAAAAAAACAGAATTTCACCACATGAAAGAAGAAAAGCTGAAATTTAAGCTAAATTCAATAAAATTGTAACTGTAGTACAAGGCAGACATAGGATCCACCTCTTCCAATGTCCAGTCTCTGGCAGTTGACAGTAGTGATGATGTAGAGTAGGGGTGTAGAAGAACGATGCTTCCCTACCACTCCCTTGTGTCCAGCAGCTAGAGGTTTTCAACTACCTTCTGTTATGTCCCATACTATAGAAGCCTGTCCTGAATCACATCTGCTCCTTTCTCTGTGGTATTTTTTCAGTCCTGTTACAGTCTTTTTGAGATGATCAGAACTATGCTCACTACTGAAGTTGTGGAAATAACTGTGGCTTTATAAAGCAGCATAATAATGTTTCCCATTTTATGTTCTATGGCTTTCATAATAAGATTTGAAGATTCAATAGTGAAATGGTTCCACAGGTAATTCAGAAATTACGTTAGGAAGCAGTTAGATTTCTCTTTATTTGTGCCACGATCTTAATTAATACATGACATATAATTTTATATCATAAAAAATACACACATATATATAACAGATATAAATAAGAATATAAAATTAGAAGTCAGACTATTTGCAACATTTAAGCATCTAAATAAATAGGAGGGTGGCTCTTGTAATCAGCAAATTGATTGAGGCATCCAAGTGCTAGCTTGTACTGTAATCTAATAGTTCGTACACTAACTACATAATCAGCTTTGAAAATCCTGCAGGAATTAGCCTGCATTTTTTGTGTGTTTTTTTGTTTGTTGTTTTTTTTTTTTTTTAAATTAGGCACTTCATGTGAATGAATAGGAAAAAGAAGAATTCTAAGAATCAGACATCTGTCGTAGACAGCCTCAGCCACCCTGTTCACTGACACAGATCCTTGGACTGGTACTTGGCTGGTGGGTTTATACACTGCAGGGCAATACAGTGCAAAATGCTGCCTAGAAACAAGGTTTGGGTTCTGTGCTCTGCTGTGCTGCTCCAAATCGTGCAGGATTCCTCCTCGGCATGTGCTGAGAACCCTCTGCAATGATCTCCTGAGCTCAATCTGCCTTATTAGGCAAGAAGTGCTCAAATCTTTATGCAGTGCCACAATCCCGGTGTATTATGATCAGAGAGAGAGTCTGCTTCATAGGGAGATTTTCTCTGTTCACAATGATCCATGAGAACAGCTGCGGATTTCTAAATGTAGCAAATCACCTAAATTTACTGGAGCTTAAGAAAAGTGAGTCATCCGATTTATTTAAAAATCATTTAATGCTGAAACTTATTAGGTGCCTTTGACAAAGACTGGTCAGAAACTGTGTTTACATTGTTGCCATGATTATATTTTTCTCCTAATTGTGAAAACTGTCACTATCTAAAGATTGGGATGACATGTTAAAATTTATATTGGTAAAAGACCAATTCTTTGACATACAGAACAGAGGGCTGTAAGTCAAGGGTGAGAAATCATGTTGGATCTCTACTTGAGAGCTGGTCATGGCGAAAAGAACAGTAGGATAATAAAGAAAATATTTGTAGCTCTCTGATTTGTACCAGCTCTCCATTGCAGTGATTCATCATTGCAGTTCTTAGTTCTCTGTGGCAGTTCTTTAGCTGTGGTATGGAACAAAAAAAAAATTTAGGAATAGTGTACACAGGTCAAGAGACATAAAGAAATTCAGGCACCTTTTCCTACTGAAATAACAGGAACTTCAGAAAAGCCCTTTGGGATCAGGTCTGTGGTCCGTCTAGTTCAACAGCCTGTCTCTAACTCTGCTCATTGGAAATACTGTTTGGAAAGAGCACAGAAGCCAGGGTTCTACCTGCAGTTCGGCCCCCTCATACTGCCCCAGAATCCACAGTTACCAGACTAAGAAGGCTGGAGGGCACCCTGCTAGTCTTAAAGACTTATGAGTGAAAAAACCCAAACATTTAGTTTTAAAAAAACTGCTAAACACAGGCTAAGCTAAACTTGAAATGGCTTGGACCCTTCCAATCATAGTTGAAAAAAGTAAAACCTAGACTCTGTCATAAGAAAATGTAAACAGTCAAAGACTTTCAAAGTATATTTATGATCTTTTATGTGGATACGTCATTCAGTGTTCTTTTACAGCATGCTCCTTTCTTGTAGAAAGCATATAAATGAGATTACATTTTAACTGCTAATTAATAGTGTTCCAGAGCCTTCTGACAACAGAAGAAATTCTTCAGTGTCAGCTTTGCTCTCCCTTACACCTACTTTCTTTGAAATTACTTTTATCATGCTTTCAGCAAAGCTATGGCTCTTAACAGGGCCCTTGGTATCAAACATGAGAAGATGCAAAGATGGACTTGCACACAGAAATCTTTCAGTTATATTTTACTTGAAAACTTCTATTTATTTGGGCTAAAAATGAGAAAATTATTTCTTCTCAATAACATATCCCTATATTTTACAAAGATGTTCCTGGTGTGGTTTGTGTATTGCAGCAAGTGTTTAAATGTGGTAAAAAATGAGCTGTCCACTTAATTATTTGCAGGTCTTCATTAATCTGCAAACTGACACAATCATTAAAGAATAATAAATTAATAAAAAAAGAAGATAAATTTGAGTCTTTCACAAAACCGTTCAGAAAAAATTCCCCATAAACTCATAAATGAGGGTATTTTTGAACACTTGAATCCATTTAGGGTATGTGCCATTGCTTTTATGTAGTAATTTCAAAGACCAAGTATTACTTAGTATGTAGTCAAATCCCTCACAGAGGCTGTCATATCAGAGCAACTTTAACTGTTGGACTTGGTGATCTTAAACGTCTTATCCAATGCGAGTGCTACCATGACTCTAAGGTTAATATACCAGACTTGTAATTCCATAGAAAAATCATATTAAGTTTATTTAACAAGGTCTGTGTTTTAAAAATATGTTGATTGACATAAGTATAGTACCATTTTGTGATTTCTTACTGACTGGGTGTCCTGCTTCTGGCCGGGACAGGGTTAATTTCTGCAGTAGCCAGAAGGGGGCACAGCTGGAACCTGGAGGTTATTCTGCTGCCCCACATCATTTTCCAGGAATGGGGAAAAGGTCTCTTGCAGTCAGGGTAGTGGTTTGTGTGTTATTGGGCTCTGTGTGGTGAGATACCATGTGAATTGTTTGCCTCTTTCTCATACATTGTTATTAATATTGTTGCTATTACTGTTCATTTTCTTATCTCATTGCTGTTTTCACTAAAATGTTCTTATCTCAACCCATGATCTTTATCTTTTGTGCCTCCAATTCTCCTCTACGGCCCACCACAGGGAGGGGTGGGAGTGAGTGAGCAGCACATGGTTTGGAGTGTTTCAATGGGAGCAATAAATTGGAAAATACTACTCCTAAACCACAACACTGCATATTGTATTCTCTCATGCATTATCTGCAATTCTTACTGATATTTGATCGGTTTTATGTCATTCTCAGAATACAAAGGGATTTTACAATGCGTATAAATGTAGTTTATGCTCCATTTATATTCCTAAACTGGTCTTAGATAAACAAATGGAGACCATCAGCAAGGTTATTTTTATGTAACTTTGGGTAGTGGGCTTCTCTGTGAGATTGTACAGAGTATCTCAGATTCCAGGAAATATTACATCTTCCTGAGTGAATGGCAATAATTGAAGTACCTATCTTCCATCTCTCACTTTAGAGGTTTTCTTCACTCTTTCTGTTACACAATTGTTATGGATGTGACATCCTGTTATTACATGAAAAAGTGGAGATTTCCAGGAGATAAAATCTCAATTAATGCAAGGACCCTTTGAGTGTATATCACTGGGAAGTCTAGCTAAAAATTCTTCTGAAGGAGAATCTGAAGCCAAGACAAATGTTAAACAGATTGTATTTCAGCGTTTTCCAGAGAGAGCCTGAATCTTCATACTTTAACATGAATGAGTTCAAATTCTCTTCTAATTTCTTTTCTATTTACTTTTCAACAGCATGAATTTATTTTACAATAGTTTAAACAAAATTTAGACTTCTGTTGATAAAGTTGCTGTACACAAAGAGAAGGTTTAAACATATTACTGCCTTTAAACAGTCGGGATGACTGTATAGCAGAAATGCTGATAGACACTTACTGAGGGCCCTGTTTTGAAGAACAGAACTGAAAAGGGTTCAGAAACAAAGCAGATCAAGCCTGTCAGTGTCATGTCAGGCTGACCAGAGCATCTCAGGACAACTGAGAAAACCTTGGAATATGCCACTAGAAGAGCATTTCAAGTACTGAGGTAGATACACAAACAAATTAATTTTTGGGTTTGATACAAAAGAAGTTATAATAACATAAAATAATTTTGGTTTTAAGCATGATTTTAATAGTAATATTATTTGTGTCTGCTGATTTGTATTCCATTTTATCCACTGCAAATCTGTCACAGGTTCACTTGTTCTAGAAAATTAAGCAGGGAATTTTTCCCTTCCCCCTGCCCCACTGTGTGGGAGGGATGTTGAATGGGCAGGTTGGTTTTTGCCTTGGGTATTTGACTGACACAAAAGAACTGGCCAGCAGATTTGACATTCCAGGCTGATGGCCCTGGAATGTCCGTGGGGAGGGGAGAGGAGTCTTTTTTTTTTTCTTTTCTTTTCCCTTTCCTTGGTAACGGCAGACAGTTTGTTGTTGTCTGAACTGAGACAAGGTGTGGAAAAGCTGGAAAAGCTCCGAGGTTGCATTGTTCTCAGCCTGGCCACCTGGCTGGTTTGTTGGTTTTTTTTCTAGCCCTGGTTTGCTGGCACCCTGCCCAGGCAGACCTGCTTGGACTTCATGAGAGAGGAACTATTTGGGAAGAGGGTAACCTTTTTTTTCCTCCTCTGCTCCTGTGTTTTTGGCAGCAGTTTTTGTGCCCATCAACGAAGGAAGTCACGTAGCCAACCGCAGACAACGTGAGTCCCCTTTGGGAAGAACCCTTCTTTCTCCTTTTTCTCCTTCCCAGTGAGGGGGAGGGAAGGGCTCCATTTCAGCTCCTCCAGCACATCCGGGGCCTCCACGTGGCGATTGCCAGTGATCCAACAGTGCCCCCTGCTGACTGTGGTTAGAATTGCACCAAAAAGCACAAACTGAACTGTTTACTTTTTATTGAAGGGGATTTTTGGGTATAGGATTATTTTTCAGTTGGGGTTTTGTTTTGTGTTCTTTTGTTGTTCTGCCAATACACATATATCCTTTAATAAAGGACCGTTATTTTTCCTTTCTCCACACTTTCTCAATTGGAGCCTCTTAATTTCGGATTTACAGTTGCTTAGAGGGAGGAGTTTTGGTCTTCCTCATAACTCTCCTCCTTAGCAAAACACTTCTGTCTCATTAAACCGAGACAAAATCTAACACTGGCAGGACTACGTAGGCACAAGTGAAGCTAAAAGTGGGATTTTCAAAAGTGTCTATGAAAATTAGTGGCATGCCTCACTGATGTACAGTGAAGCATGCCACTGCAGAAGAGTGATCATACAACACATTGCTGAAGACCTTAGGGCTTGACTTGGAACAAAAAGATAGATGTCAGTGAAAAGCAGCTGAAACTAAGATGCTTTCAAATATCTGAGCTAGTTCATCTATTGCTAGCTGTAGATGTCTCTATGTTGTGCTCCACAGCTGTGAAAAATCCCTGCACATTTTTCAATATCCCTTCCATAGTCAATGGAATCAGAGGTGTCAGTGAAGATTTTATTTTGTCAGCAGAATCTTGAAGGCTGATGATAGTGTATGAAAACAGTAATCTAGTTACACGTCAACTGTTGGAAGCTTTGTTGGAAGACTTGCAACTACACAAAACATCTTTCTACTTACAACATATATTTCATTCAAAAAATCATTGCTGCCTGTATAAACAAGAAACACCATGATGCCATTTTATAGTCAATTTTCAGAGCATTGAAGTTAATCTAAATCTACAGTTACACTGTTACTGTATATTAGAAAATATATGTGATGTTCACTTACCTGCAATATAGGGCTAGGGTTATCTTAAACTTGGCATTTTTATGACTTTTAAAGCATTCATGCTGTAAACTGAATGCAATCCAGAAAAAAAAAAAAAAAGCTTTTCTTTTCTTTAAATACACTTGATTGCTATTTCAGGAATATTTACTGCATCAGTATCTATCCTTGCACAGAATCCCAGTAGGCAAAGTACTCCACAAACATGTCTAAGAGGGTCTCTGCCTCTAGGAGCAGGGTACAGAGTTCGTCTTTCTTGCTGGTGAGATAACGTACTTACTACACTATTTTATGACTGATTTTACTTATCTCCAGCTATGCAAATACAACGTTTTTTGCATGTTTTGCAAAACCTGTTAACGCCCCTTCCTGAATCAATCAACGGCAAACCTAAATATTTCACCTCTGTGAAACAGTCTCTGTTATTATCATAAAAATCACATGGGCAACAGTAGGTTGGCAAGCTGTGTTTGATGTTTCTCCTCCCTGTGCCAGATAATATATGTGCATAATTGCTCAAGTGCCATCTGGTTGCAACTTAAGATGTGTTGCTCATTGACAATAAAAGTACTGATTCGGTCCCACACATGAAATTGAAGTGTGTTTAATGTAAGTATGCATGATATAAAAAAAGAGCAATGCCTTGTCAAAACCTTTTAAGAAATGTGCATTTTGTAATAATTTTTCCAAATAGAATGAAAATATGGCTGAAAGACATCTGATTGTTTTGGGATTGAGAAATTTAATTGTTACTATGAGCATGGAGTGGCAGCATGAAGCTCTCAGCCCATTAAATTACACACTGCCTATAGGGCTTCCCTAGCACAGAAAAAAAGGCAAGGAAAAGTGGGGTTCAAAGGTGGTTGAGGCTCAGGACAGAGTCCGCTGCAGTAAATGGCAAAACTCTCTTTGACATCTGTGTGCATGACACTGCCCTTGTCTGCCCAAAACATGGGGTGATGCAGAGCAATTGGAAAAAAAACCCAGGAAGAAGTGACAACTGAGCAAAGGCATGGTAATATTATTTAAATGCACAGAAGACTTGCAGATATGAAAAAACCCCACATAATAATCCTTTTCTTCATGTCCATTGATAGTGCAAAAAGTAATGTGATTAAACTGTGGCAAGTGAGATTTACTTTAAAGCAAGAAAAAGTCTTTAATGAACATGGAGTGACTGGCAGGGATCTGTTGCCTGAAGCAGTTGTCAAATGCCTATTAACAGGGAGGCTCTAAAAGAAGCTGAATATATACCTGCCAAGAAAAGCTTAGTCCATTCTGCCATGGGGCAGGGAGATGAAAGAACGACCTCTGAGATCCTTCCAGCTCCTGCTGTGGTCCTCTGTATTCTACATGAAGATTTCACATCTCCCATGCCTTTATAGCAAAATTTGTGCATAACTTGTTATTCCAAGGAGTAATGCCCTTAGCAGTTCTTCCCTTTGACCTGTGTTTGAGATGAGAAAACAGTGAAGCATTATATATTTGGGGTTTTAAAATCAGTTTTAAAATTTGCTTGTCCACCTGAAAATTTTCATTTTAAACACAGATTATTGTAATTTCAACTGTGCACAAAAGCGATAAGGGAGGTGACTAGCAGCTTATTATTAATTTGCTGCTTTTATCTTTGGTAAATTAACATTCTGGCAAGGAATTTAATTGGACTTTTGTTAATTCTCACAGTGATGCTTTGTTTTTTCCTTTTGGGACTGGAGAGAAAAACCAGCATCTGGTGTTTGAGGATGCTAGGGATTTACACCATAATATATCTAATATCTCTACTGTAAATAAACAAAATGAATAATTAAGTGAATAATGAGGTGTCCTGAATGAAGTCTTATCTGACTGTATCTAAGGAATGTTCATACTCCTGTTGTTTGTTCTCGGTTGGGCATCTTGGGCAGCACATTGCTATAGGTATTTTTTAATGTATTTTTTTCAAGCAGAATCCAGAAATAATATTAAGGAGGGTTGTCAGATACACAGAGAGGCTTTTGCTCTTCAGAGCTGTATCTGTCTCTATGAGAGAGGGAAGCATAAGAATAGTAGAATTTTTGTCATGGCCCCAAGGATGCTGACAGGCCTGACTGCCCCTGCCTGGCTGCCCCCAGGGCCTCCCCTACCCTGCTCATGGCTCAGGACCCCATGTCAGCACCGTGGGGCCATCAGCCCCTGCCCTGGTGATGCCACATCAGGGCTGGTCTCCAGCTCACCACAGCTCTGCCCCGACCAGCCATGGGCCCTGAAAAGCCCAGCACAGCTCTGGACCCACGTCCCCAGGTTGTGGCCACCCTCAGCCCGTCCTTGTCCCCAGGGAAGTGTCTGATGCCCAGGGCTAGGGCTGCCCCCAGTTTTCCCAGCCTGTCTTCCTGCCCTTGCCTATCCTCAGTGCTCCCAGCCAGTCCTGCCACTGCCAATAGGGAGCCACCAGCCCCTACTCCCCCAATGGCTTCTCAGGTGGTTTAAGTTCAGGCAAAATATAGATGAGCAACATCTGTATGGTCTGTCCTGATATGAAACTAAGTTTTGCGAAATGTTTGAGTATTTTTCAGTTCTTGTTGCAGAGACAGACCCAAGGGTTTGTTCGTCTCCTGGCTGCAGACGGTCTCCCCCACTGGGTTGCACCGTCCTGCTGGGCCACCTGAGGCGATGCCAGGCTTCTTCTGGGGTGGAAAAATGCAAGTTTCCATTTCATGTTTTCAAAACTAATGAGGGAATACTGTCATTCCCTCATCAGCTCCTCCCAAAACACCAAGACTTACCAGCTTGTTGAACTTTGATGTAACTGCTAGATGCATTTAATAGACCAGTCTGATGACAAGCAGCTGAGGAAGCTGGGGTTGTTTAGCCTGGAGAAATGGAGGTTCAGGGGAAACCTTATCTCTCTCTACAACACAAAGGAGGGTTGTATCCAGGTGGGAGTCCGTCTCTCCTCTCGGGTAAAAAGCAAGCGGACAAGAGGAAATAGCCTCAACTTGTACCAGGGGAGGTTTAAATTGGATATTGGGAAAAATTTCTTCATGGAAAGGGTGGTCAGGCATTGAAACAGACTGTCCAGAGAATGGTGGCGTCATCATCCCTGGAAGTGTTCAAAAGGCATGTGGATGTGGCACTTCGGGACATCGTTTAGTGATGAAGATGGTCATGTTAGGTTAATGGTGGGTCTTGGAGATCTTAGAGGTCTTTTCCAGCCTTAGTGATTCTATGATTCTGTGAGTCTGCACTTGTTGGACACAGATGGTATCTTCCATGTGTAACAATTTCACAATTGACGGTGGTAGGAAATTGTCAAATCACTTGTCCATGCAGCAGCTAAGGACGGAGCAAGCTGTGGGAGCTGCTGGATTCAGCCACAGACCTGCCTCAGCCATTGCCCAACAACTGCTTATTTTGTCTCTTCATTGCATTTTTAAAATATAAACTGGAAGTAATCTGATTTATTGATTTCATTTGCTTTTACAGAAAAAAAAAAAGAAAGTGACAATATGAGTGACTACTCGGTACCTCTGCAAATGTGTGACATCAGACAAAGTGAAGTTTTTATCATTTGAGCACTTTATTAACATTCTTCTGATTAGCGCTGAGCAAGCTGAGACCTGGATTTCTGCTGCAGTGCTGAGGCAACAGGAAACAACTCTCTCTACCGAATTTCAAGTGAACTTTTTGAAGACTACAGTGGGCAAGAGCCACAGGAGTCCACAGGAGAACAATCTCATCCCCTGACTATCCTTTACTGGGGAAGCCTGACACTGAGAAAGCTGGATTCTGTGGCTGGAATTCATATGGTCTCAATTTCAGCTTTCCACCTTGAATGTAGCTGTGTATAAGTAGAATGCAAAGTGACTTTTTTGAATATGTGATATGATAACTAAAATTTGCACTTTCTCAGCACTTACTCTTCAGAACTGTAAAGGAAAGCTAAATGAATTGTCAAGGAGACAAAGTGAAAATTAATGATGGGGATAGGACTCAGACACGCTGTGGATATCTGGGCAGATATCTCTGCTGAACACCCAGTAATTGGTTAAAATCTGTTAACATCACCTTAGGTGAATGTCCTAAGCTTTTTTCTGACAACTCCACTGGCTGCTGGCTATGCTTTTGTGCCTTCGTTTCCAACTCAGGGCCAGAAATGCTCTTTTTCTTCTCCTCAGGAAGAAGACTGAGTGGAATTGGCAGATGACGGCTGCAACTGTACCATGTCCTTGCCCTTTCCCTGGTAGCCTGTGCTCACTGACAGTGGTCAATGTGCTTGGTCACAGATATATAGTCCCCCAGCTTCTTATCACTGCTTAAGGGGGAAACTTTAACACCTGTGCTGGAAAATTTTCAAAGTTGTAAGAAAGATGTAAGAAATAATGCAATTGTCAGTGATGGAAAACTGCATGAATCTCACTCTGAACCACAAATGCAGAAAAACGAGTTAAAAACCACTGATGCTCTGCCACAACATCACTACGATTTGATAAAATGACAGTTCTTAAAAAAAAAAAAAAAGGATTTTTATGTCTGCCTTAAAACTCAATCTTGAATAACAACTCATATTCCCAGTAACATGGCATGAAACCTTAGACATTGCAACTACACAAAGTACGGTTTGTTCAATGTTAAACCAGCAGCAAGGACAAACTATTTTTAGAGCTGTCATATATTATTGCACCTGAGCTTTATTTGTCTTCTGATTAAAAGAGGTTTTTCTTCAGAGAAGTTCACTTGAATTTTATACTCATTTACTAAGTCTTATGTTCCTATTCAATTTATTTTAAAGCAGATTCTTTGGGGAAAATTATAAAGCTAATTTGAATTGATTCTTTGGAGATTCAGGTTTAAATGAAGTGCCATACAATTGGCAGTCAAAGTGAAAAAATAGAATTTAATTCTATGCTTGTACTACTCAATGGACACGGGCACCTTGCTCTTTGCTGCTGCTGGGCGCTTTGATGCAGTATATTTCAGACAATTTAAACACACCTAAGCATGAAACCTCACTGAAGTTTTGGTTACTAAGGAACCACAGAGTTTGCCTTGTTCAAATGTTTTTTATGAGCTTATAAATTTATGGCTGGCAGGTTCACAAAGGTAGTCATTCTCTCTAGGTTTTCAAAACTAATTTTATAAATTCCTAGTGGTATTAATCCTAATATTGGGCAAGTAAAATCTGTTTTGTATCTGTAGGACATCTGGAAGATGGTAATTTGACATCTAGTTGTGGACTTGTAAGAACAATGTTCCTCACCAAGAGCATCCCCTTTCTGCATTTCCATGTCTACCAGCTCACATTTGGGTAAAAATACTGAGCTGTTTTGGGTGTCCAGCAGTTTTAGCTCCCAATTTAAAACATTCTGTGAAGGGTCTGAAGTCTAGGTGGCAGATGTGTGGCTTTTTTTTCTGAAACCAACATCATTTTTAGATTTTAGTATCCCATATTATGGGGCAACTAAAATCATTAACATTTTCAGACAATTTAGGTCACCATGGTAATTCATTATCAAATGAGTAAACATTTGGTTTACAGGTAAAGCCTGCAAGACGTACCTAGAAAAATGAGATGTCTGCTTAACAGAATTTATGTTTTTCTGTAACTGTTTGATGCATTTACAGCTTGGGAAATAATGGCTGAGGAGATGGTTGTTCAATTTCCTGTCACATAAATTACTGAGTAGATGTTCATTATTCCATCCCAGCACCGTGCTTCCAACCTAATCAGAAGAAAAAGTGAGGATATGAAAAGACATGCTGGAGAAAACATGCTATTATTTGCTCTGCACACATGGTCCTATATTAGAAATGACTGTTATTTCGTATGAGTAAATAAGTGAAGAAATACTTGCATTAAAAAAACAAACAAAAAACCAACAACAAACCTGCTTTGTTCTTGAAAGCTTTGTGTGAAAATAATTTTACTGAAAGAAGCCTTCATTCACAGGAATTTTTTTCTCATGTGCCCAGCTTTCCAAAAAGTGTTAGTCAGGAGAAGACATACTTATTTGCTTTAGCTCCCGTTGTAAGTGTTGGACACCTGAAGTTAGACACCGAAGTTGATATTTAAATGTGGAAACTAAAATCCCACAATCTTTCACACATGCGAAGTTGCTACAGCCCTCACTGATCTCAGTGGGAACTGTGGCTGCTCAACATTTTGAAAATTCTGCTGTTTAAACTGAGGTGCTTAGTGAAGGAGACAGATGTCTGCCTGCCTTGATACAACTCGAATGCTCTGTGGAACCAGCTGGAAATGAGGAGGTTACATTTCTGCTCTGGTTTGCTGTGCTGCTGAGCCGATGGAAATCCATGGACTCTGTGCCCCCAGCTTTCTGAAAGCAGAGCCTGGCATCTACTATTCAGAAACTTTTTTTTTGCTTAAGATGTTAAGCAGAATTTGCCAAGATGCTGGTAGTTACAAGTGTATCTCCCTGTTCGGCTCTGGGAAATGGCACATGGTGCGTTATCTCGTTCATAGGGCAGAATTTTGACAGAACGAGCTGATTTCTGAATCCCTGGAAATCCTTCAGCATCTGTCATGATTACAAAAAGAGTTAACACTTGCTGAAAGCCAGATACCTGTCCTTGGTGTATACCAATGGCTGAGAACCTGAAATTTCCCTCTGTTATAAATGGAATTGTTTCTGAATGCTGTCTGCATTAAGAATATAACAATATGAAGGATAAAGAAAAAATAAGAAAGGTAAATTTTGTCCAGTTATCTCTGCTTTATACTTCTCTTCTTACTCCAGACTGGGTCTTTCCTCTCTGTGCAGAGCAGCAGTTTGGGAACAAGCTCTTAGCCATGATGCAACCCTGAGCCAGGCACGTTCTTCTCTTTCTTCAAAGTGAACACGTGAAAAGACATGGGCACTGTCCAGTCCTTAGATCTTTGTCTTATTTATGTGCTATAATATTAAAATAAACCAGGATAACCTTTTTTCGATAGATAAACTCAGCTTTCTGACACAAAATGAAGTATGAGGTTTGGAAACCAGCCTCTGTCCTGTCCCCATCTCCCTGCAGAGTACCTACTTCCCTCAACCCTGGCTTTCCCATCCAGTGGTTTTCAGTGGCTTCTTAGGCTGAGCAAGTCCAGGAAGCTCTCCCAGTTTCCTGGGGAAGCCTGCTGCTCCCCGGATCCTGCTCTGCTCCCTGCTCTGCTCCCTGCTGCCAGCCCATTGATGAACCCTGAGGCCCTTCCTGTGACCCCATCTGGTTCTCTCAAGATGAGGAATCTCCCCGGCAAACTTTTCTACCAACTTGTGTAAGAACATGCAATGATTTGTTAAAAATCCTGGTTTGATGCTGTTGAATTCAGGGTAAACTACAAGCTTTCACTTTTACCCATTGATCTCATTCATGATTTTTTTTTCTTAGAAAAGGAAGTTAGCTGGCAGTTTTAGTTGTTATTTGGTTGCAAATAATGATACAGTTATTTACATTATATTTATTTGCTGAAGATTATTAAAGACCTTTTAAGAACACCAGCAGGTTTTGAGGGATTATTAAATCATATGGTGAAAGGATGGATCCATACCTGATTGTAAATGGCAAATTGATTCCAGTTAAAGTCTAGAGAAAGTAAACAAATAGAATGAAAGACACTTCTTCCTTTTTAGAAAAAATAAGCTGCATAAACCAGGAACTCATTGCAAACCATTTAAATAATTTAAGCTGTTTTTTTTTTTTCTAATTAGACTTTTATAATTGCAGTGAATTGTCCTTTTTCATAACTGTCTCTGAGTCTCCTTTCTGATCTGAGTGCTGTCCCTCAAACAGGGGGTCTTTTGTCTCATTTGTCTTAAGAAGAAAACTCACAGTTTTCTCAAGTTTATATCAAAGTTTAGTTATAACCATGTCTATCTTCTAATTATTTTTTTAAATAGACTTGACTGTATTAAGGTATTTATTAGATCTTGTCACCAGAAATAGTTATATAGTAAACCCAGAGCTGATTAATAACTAAACCTTCAAAAATATAAGCTCAAATCACAGCTAAGTTTCCTCTTTGAGTTAAGCAACAGAAGATGCAATTCCTATTCTTTTAGCCAGCACAATAATTATCCTTAGAAAACCTTTTGGAAATGTTCTTTTATAAGGTTCTGACGTTTTTTATTCTCATAACTTTTAGGGGCAATGTGAACGAAATTAAGAAGGAAATTCAAGTGGAGGAAGCAAATAAAGAAGAAACTTGGGAAAGGGTTTTCTTTTCAGAAAAATGAAAATGGAAAAAATCTAACAAATCTTTTCATAGGAAGCTGAGTAGGTACACATTGTTTTTTTCAAAACTATCTATAGAAATAGTCTCCCTGAAACAATATCTCAGCCTTGGCCATACTGATCACCATCATTGGTCTACTCTGGCCTCCAACTGGGAGACATGGAGACACACCATCTATAACGCTGCTGCTTCTTTTGAGAACACTCACAGAATCATTTCTGAGGAGGAAAGGCAATGCAGAAAGAACCGAGTCTTGCCAGTACCACCAAAGGAGACTTTCCGCTGTGCCCTTTGCTACCAGACTTGTCTATCTCACATTGGCCTTCTTAGCCATCAACGCGCTTGTAGCAAGCATGGGTAGAGTCCTTCTCTAATCTTCGTTCACGAAGCCTAGCCTTGATGATCTATAGAAATAGTAGTATAAATGAAAATACTTGCCATCATTACAAGCTGCCCATAGGCAGTCTTACTGCAATTATTTTACTCCATGTCTAATGCTAAGGTGTCACACCATGGAGGTAAGTGCTTTGGAGATGCCAATAGATAGGTAGGCTTTTGATACTAAATCACACAGTATTATCACACAGTATCCAAGGTGAGAAATAGTACGATAGAAAGAGAATTGTGTTTATTTGAGAACTGGGTGCACACCCCCATAGCAGAGCTGAGGGCAAAGCAGAGCATGCCATGTGTCCTTGCTGCCCATGCTGTCTGTGAGCAAAGCAGAGAGCCAGGCTGGGGTGCTGCTGGCATCCAGTGTGCTGCCCAGCAGCTGTGCTGCCCCGCACCTCTGTGAGTGTATTGACAGCTCATATTCTGTGCAGACAGGACACTTTTGCTCTCTGATGCTTTCCAGGTATAGTTTCCATGGGACATAAATATCCCTTTCCAGCCACAGCCACCTTTGTTCTGTTTTAATAAACTGTGACCTTGGTGACTCCATTTATTTTATTATTTTGTCAAGCTATATATCGGAAAAGTAAAATCTAATAAAATACATCTGAATAGACAGAAAATGTAGAATACAGACATCTTTATAAAGACGTGTTTGTGAAATGACTGCAGAAAATTATCTATCATAGCATTTACAAAGCAAGACTTAAACCAAGTAAATTAACACTGGAAGACTGTACAAGCCTCACAGTAAATCTCATTGTTCAGTATACGTAACAAACATAAAAGCAATTGTCAAGTAACAAGTTCCCTTTTCCTCATCACATATCAAGACCTCTGACTTGAGCTGTCCCCCAGAACAGTCTGATTTTTTCTTTGCTTGTTGTCCACATTAAATACATCAGTTTTGACTTTTAGACTTACATTGACATTTTAGTTAGTTAATGTTAGTTAGCAGAAAATATTATCAGTGGACTTTACCTTAACAGTTACTTACATTGTCCTACATGATAGCGAAGACATACATTTTTAAATATCTATGTATAAGTGTATTCCAAGAAGCAGAACATTTGTAGTTCCAGAAGTCTGTTCCCTTTCTTAGGGCTAATACAAGTAACTGAACAAACTGATCTCCAAATAAGCCCAAGTCACTTCAATGGTTTTACAGTAAAGATAAGTTACAGCTTCTTCTAATCTGATACATGCTGTGAAAGGCTGAAGAGATGAAAGACCATTCATTAGGTTAACGTAAGTGCTCCGAGGAATGTGAAACTCAAAAAAATTATACATCTCTGTGACAAAGAAAGCTACATGCTTTGTATTTGTTAAATAAGTAATAATAGCATAATTATTCAATTGATTTATTAGAAATACAACTAGAATAATAAAGAAATTGTATGTTTAATATGCTTCATTCACAGAACTAAGTGTAAGCTATGCTCAGCCATGTTTCAAAACTTGCCCTGTAATTATAATACATGGAAGATCCAGGGTGCCTTCACTAACACTGGTGCCATCCCCCTTAAATTGCCTGGCCACTGCACCATGTAATTGAGGGCAGAAATGGACCAAGATCTGTCTGCTCGGATATGTCAGCAAGGAATTACCTATAAAGATTCTTTGCCCATTTATTATCTGGTAGAAGATTTTGCAATTAATTTCTTCAGCTCTCATATGTGCCCACTCCACAGTCATGTTTGCACTGTGTTTCTTTGGCATGTGTTGAAAACAGTTATTAGCACACGCTGAAGACTATCAAATGGGATGTTTGCAGCTGTCATTTCCTAGGATTATCTTTTACCTCCTGTTAGGGCTGATTATGTCTGTTGTCAACAGGCAGTTGGAGGATCGTGTAACAGGGGCCAAATACAAGACTCTCCTCATCAGGCAGTACTTAGGGGTAGGAAACCCAAGGGAAGTTAATGCAGGGGACATAAAAAGAGCAAATAACCACAGAGAAGGAATAACAGAGTTTTGTTCATAACTGAGTGACGTTTGATAACCTCAGCATAATTTGGCTTTTCGATGAAGCTAATGCTTCATTCAGTGCAATTTTCTTTTTAAATTATCTACAAATTCAAAATGATCTTCTGACTACATCGTCTAGTTTGACTCAGACAAGGCAAATATGCTACAAGCAACTCTATGTGGCTATGGCACTGCAGCCTGCAGCTGGGGAAGCCTGAGGCATTTCCTCAAATTCCCATTGAAGTCACCAGGAGGTTTTCCTGAATGAGGGAAGTGAAGTGTCTGTAGTCAAGCTATGTTCCTCATGAGACGGGGGTGTGCTAGGAGAAATCCCGTTTATCTGAAGGCTTGTCAAAAATACAACGAACAGCACATGCAGCATTTCACAGCTGAGAGCCAGATGGATGCTGGATACCCTTCACCCAGTTCCCTTTCTTCACTTTTTTTTTTCTCAAACGTTTGAGGCAGAGAGAAGGGAGAAGTAATTAACCATATGTGGGCCAGGAGAAGCGTAGAGTGTTACTGTCAAAGAGTTAAAATGCTCTCAGGCACTTGATGCCTTGCTGCACTGAGAACTACTCACAAGTTGCTGCTCCTGAAGTTCAGCCATATGTGTTAGGAAAACTAGTGTGAAGATTTAATGCACAAATAGATAGTTAGACAGGCACATTAAATTTCAGGGAGAATTGCTAGACTCAGATAAATATGCAAGAGGCTTTTATTCAGATCCAAATTTACTCAGGCATTGAATTCAGTAGATGAGGGGTTCAAAATTTGATGCTTGAGTGTAGGTGCCCATATGAATTGATGCTTCTCAGTCAGATAGTGGATGTTTCTTTAAAATAAGTTCTCAGTCTAATATAGCTTAAATGAAGTCAGTGGCACACAGGATGTGCTACGGGTAGGAGAACGATAAGACAAGTATGGCTCTGCATAACATGCCTTTTATATATTTACTCTTCAGCTCATCAGATTTTGTCTGCAAGAGGAGTTTGGTGCAAGCATCCACAGTTCTTACAGAAAAACAGAAATTCGCTGACACTAATTATCTGCCTTAAGACAGAGCTTTGTACCACTCCTCCCTCATCTCCCCCTCCTTGCCTGGCAAAATAAGAGTGAGCATCAGTTCAGATTCCTGTGTGGAGCTGTTTTGGCTGGAGCTTGGCAGGCACAGATGGCCAACAAGCTGCAGTCCCCAGTCCTACTTGGCTGAACAACTACACCAGGTCATCTAATAGATCTTCAGTAGCCTGAAGAGTACTCATTTACTCTGAACCACAGCTCCCCTGTTTCCTTGGGCTCACAACAGGCACAAAAAATAATCGTATGCTGCCCATTTTAGGCTTGTGATAAGCCTCGTGATCTTCTTCTCCACTTCCTTCTCCCACAGACAGAGCCATGAGGAAGCCTCTACCCTTTGCACCCACCATGCAGCTTCCAGGTTCTGGTGCTCTATACAAAACATGGGTCATTAGGCTAATGTCCCAGACCTCCAGCTGATGATAGGGCCTGGTCCTAAGAAGCCTGTGGTCAAAATGTGCAGTGCAGGCCCATGGCATGGTCAATGCAGGTGCCCCAGGCACTGCGGATGCAGCTCCTGGTTAACAGGTGGTTAGGTGAGGGTGGCTGGAAAGGAGAATCCATGGGATAGGGGGCAGGAAACAGAAATGCAGGGCTGCTGTAGAATTAGCAGGATGAGGGGATTGTTGGCACTCTGGTGAGGCCTTGACTTGATGACACGAAGGGAAACAGTGGGAGAGAAGGGCAGCAAGGATGGGGGAAAGCCATTCAGAGAGGGGCAACATCTGCACACAGGGAAGGGAGAACCATTCAGAGGGGAGGACATCTGAGCACAGGGAAGGCCTCTGCTGCAGTGGCTGTATCCACTTCTGGTGCCCTCAGCTGCTGTCTGAATGTCCACCTGAGGTGCTCCAGCTGGGCCCCTTTATTTCCCTTCTTCCTGGTGCTAGATCCCTGCTTTGGTCCTTCGTATAGACAGCCCTTGGATCCTGCCAGGCCGAGCTCTTTCCCAATTCATTCCTGCAGTCCCACGTGTTACATGAACAGAGCCTGGTTTCCCTGCTAGCACTCATGAAACCATTAACGCCGCATCCATCTCTCTCTTCCTTGCAATCTCTGGTCCCCTCCAGACTGAGAATGTGGCTTCTGATCATCTGGCTTCTTTCTGTGTGCTCTGCCACCAGGATGTTAGACGAGTTTCTGGGAAGACTGACTTCCCACTCGCAGTGCCCTGAGGAAAGCTGAGGCTAGAACATTCAAGTATGCAGTGTGACTCCTCTAAAACTCATGATAGCCCTGTGTACTCAAAGCAATCACATCTAGACAGTGGCTGAGACTGCAGATGCTTGGACTCTTTAATTGCATTTCTTTCTCTGTAGTTTCTTTTTCTCCCCCACCCTCAGTTTTGTACTTATCTCCCCACTATATCCAGCCCTGCAGTGTTCTTGCCCATGCTAGGAAACAGAGGAATCTGTGATAGTAGTACAAGAGTGTCTTGTGACTATGACACAGTGGTAGATGGCTCTGACAGCACAATTATGTTGAAGCCAGTGGAATTGAGCCTTTTTTATTCCACAGCTGAGAATCTGACTCCTATCTTCAAAAGACTAATTCTTTTCAGATTTACAAAATCAGCCAATGTCCACTTCTTGTTGTTGCTTCTTCTTGTCAAAGCACTTTACTTTTCTGTGCTTACAACAATCAATTTATTAGAAACAATGTAAGAATTTTAAAAGAAAAATGGTCTTGTGAATGATGCTCAATCAATCTAATTTTCAAGCCTATTCAAAGTTTGCCAAGCTCTACAGCTTAAAAATCCACACTTCACAGTAAGTGAGAGATGCTTCTTAAATTTCTGGGCAGTTGGAGCATTTGCTGTCCTCAGGCAACATCAATTTGTCCATTACCACAATGAGCCCAAATTGCTCTCTGTGGTTTGATTCAGTTCCAGAGGCAAATTAAAAGATTTAGGCACATCTGAGAAAATATAAGTGGGAATTTCAAAAGTTCCTTCCAGCACATACAAGCTCAGCTCCCTTAAAACTGCTAGCACTTGTGCTCCAGGTCAGTCAGTATCAACGCTGGCTCACATAACACTTTATTATACCTCTGCTAAGGTGTGTTAGGAGAGCCCAGCAGGCATACTTCTTATTTCTGAACTGACTGCAAGATAGTGAACAGATGTGATTCCCTCCCTCTCCCCTCCTGGAAAGCCGTGTGGGTAATTTCACCTGCAGACATGCAGATGAATATTTACTCTGTGCAGGCAAACTATTTACATCTGCTACATTATTTCTCTTGGTTATTCTTCTAGCATAAAGGAAGGCCTTTATGTTTCTTGGCCAAAGCACATCATATAATAACTCTGTGGATAAACTGAAAATTTATCGAGTGAACTCGTCTGAGTGATTTGTGACTGTGCCCTCAGTCAGAATAATGAGAATGCACATTTCTGCCACATGGCCATTGCTCGTATACATATATATATTCTTCAGAGGTACTACTACCTGGGTTTTGCACTGAAAAAAGCCACAATATTTTGGCATAAAATACATGAAAAGGAACAACTTCATAAAGGTATGCAATGAAAATAATAATTAAAAAAAATGTACTAAACCAAAAAAGAAGAGTATGTATGAAAAAAAAGATAACAAATAGGTTACTACTGTGAAGCAGAGAGCTGGAGTACTGAATTTCAACCTAAGGAATTTTGAAATAGAGATTTCTCTGTTTTTCTGTTCTGCGAGAAATAATCACATCAGACAACAATTTTAGAGCTTCTGTTCTCTTTTTCTTGTGACACTGCACCTTTGAAAACTGAGATCAGGTCTTTTACTTGGCCAGTGTTTGTACTTTTTACATTTTTTCATTTAGTAACGTTGCAGTTCTGTTTGTGTCTGTTTCCTGTCAATGTTACTTCTAGGCTTTGGTGTTTTAATACAATAATATTTCCTTGTTCAATTAGAAAATACTGTCAGGACATACTTATTTGTGTTTAAACACCTTTCAGTGGAAAGAATTATAAAAGAAAGCCCCTAAAAATGTGCCCATTGATCTCTGATTATGTGAAGCTTCTTTTACCTCAATTGTTTGCCAGATTTGTCTCTTTAACATTGCTTTTACAGGAGTAGGAAAGAATACTATTCAAAACACATTGAAGAATAGGAAAAAAACAGCTGATATATTCTCTTGTTATTCAAGGGACATCTCAAACACAAAACAAAAAGTGAAGAGTGAGTGAATATCTTGAAAGACAATACAGAATCTTTCTTTTTTTTATAAATGGTCCCATGTGTTGAGTTGCAATGGGAGTCCCAGATACTTTCCACTTTTGAAAATAGACCAGACCAGTCTAACCTAAATACCCAGAAGCGGATTTGGTACTTACGCATCTTTGAAAGCTCAGCAGTAAAATTCAGTCCTCTCCTCAGAAGGTGCCATGAGGGAATAACACTAATTAAGGTCTTATCACTCTGTGCTTTTCCTTTTCCTTGTTCTTGTGTCTGTCTTTGCCTTGGGGACAAGGCTGAGATTTGGTGCCCCGAGCACATTTCATCTCTTGGCCAGCAGCACCATGGTTCACAAGCCGATGTCTGCATGTTCCTGCTCTGTGGGGGGACCCGAACCAAAGCTGGGGTAGCTGTGTAGGAACTGTACTGCAGGACATGCCGCATAGCCTGAAAGCCCCAGAGAAGCTCCTCAACACTCCAGAACCCAGGAAAGGTCTTTCTCCTTGTCCCTGGAAGGCTTGCAATGAGCCTCTCTTTCTAATCCTCCTTGTGGATGATCCTTGTAGGGAAAGGTGCAGGAAAGAGATAGCCCAAGACACAGCCTAACACTGATGCTAGTGGTGCTGAGCATGTGAAGTGTGACCAGGATGCCTTGCAGAAGCTGTGCCCATGTTTTTAGGGCTGAGCAGACTGAAGCACCTGCTTAGTCCTGTCTTGTGGTACCCATGCACTGGCCCTTGGTAGGTATTATTAAAGCAAACATACTCCTTCCTCTCCTGTAAAGCAACTTCCTTCTTTATTTGTTTCCCCACTCAAAACATTTTTTCTGCCCTTATATGGTCCATAACATTATGTATGGGTAAATATAAACCTGAACTCTCCACTGTGATAGGTTCACTTACCTTCACTTACCTTCACTTACCACCTCTACAAAAGGTGAAATATGTCCAGCAACACCTCACCTCCCTGAACACTGTGCTAGTGTTTCTGAACTGCCTCATGCACAAGTGATTTTGTAAGGAGTCATTTTAGAGTGACCATGGAACATGTCTGTTAAGGAATATAGATCAATGAAAGTGATAATCTTAGAGGTTCTTTTCCAGACTTAAAGGTTCTATGATTAAAGCCTTGCATATCAAATACCAGTCTGTGCAATCATGCATTGAACTGTTTCTGTCTTTATGGTGTTTCTGTAGCTCTAGAAATAGCCCAAGTCAAGATGCCAGAAGCTTGTGTACTCCACACCCCCGAGGCTGCTCTGCTGAACTACAGCTGTGTCTGCTTTGAGGACATGTGGGCCCCATGCACAGGTACAAGCTGCAGATCCAACACCTCCTCCTCCCTCGCATGTTACTTTCAATGCGAAGAAAACTGGGCATGTAGAAGGCCAGAGATGGTTGTGGAAAGCCATCCCAGTAACCCAGGCACCAGATGGAAGGGCTCACTGCAAAGTATTTATGCCCACAGTGTAGAGGCTGCCTTGGCACTGAAGTGTCCTTAAGGACCAGTATTTGGAAAAGGAGTTTTTTGCTTAACTTCTATATATATGATGACCTTCTCACACCATTACTGCACTTTGTGCAATGACACTTTCACCAAGGGGACTTGGCAATAACCCCCCATATCTAGGGGAGGTCCTCTGGTCATTCCCCTTTTTGAATATCCTCTAACCCTCTTTTTCCTTCCATCACAATTTAAATCTTTCTCATATTTAATTTTTTAATTTTTTTAACTTCCAGTTTAATTTCTTTGTCAAAATTAGAAGAGTTATTTGTGTGCAATATGCTATTTCGACAAGTAAAGACCCTATTCCTGGGTTCATAGGGATATCTGTTCATGTGTGGCAGGCTCAGCAGACAGGGGCTATGGCCTCAGCACATGGCCCAAATACCTTGTGCACATTGTTATACCTTGACATTTTCACCTGACCAAGATACTCAGGTTTGGAAAATAACTTCTGAGCATGTAGAATATGTCATTCCATACACTTTGTATATGCAGTGATGTGCACATGCCAACTGAAATAAAAGGAATCTTCACACACTATTACCAAACCCATCAGGAATTTGTGAAGCACATGCTTTGCCTTTAAAAGGCTAAGCAGATGAACTCTGACTACCTTTATGCTTTCTTATCAGCTTGAAGTTGAGCCCACCCTTCCACAGCAGCCCACATGCATTTGTGACTTCTGCGTATTTGTTTGTTCACTGCAGCATTTGCAAGCAGCTAACCCTTTACTGGTGTGGGAAAGATGGAAAGTGCCCAAGTCCCAGTCCTAAGAGTGATACAGGTGCTAGCAGCATCAAGCTGGTTTGACCCAACTCATCCACACCTTCCAAATGTGCCTTCAGAGGAAACGAGAAACACTTGCCCAATTTGTGAAGTGTTGAATGTTCCTGCTAATGTGCTGCCTCTTTAGTAGGGCACTCAGGATTGAGCTCTAGTTAAGGCGACTGTGAGCACCTCTGGTGTGAGAAGCTGGGCAGCCTGGTACTCTCATCCTCTTCATGGTACTCTTCATGGTGCAGCAAGAAGAGGTCCTGGCTTGAGAAAAAGAGGACAGAAGGTACTGCCACAAAATGTCATGGTTATTGTCATTATTTTATAGTATGCAAAGTGATCTGAATGTTCCCCAGGCCCTTTGAACAGGGGCAAAGCTTTTTTATTATTTTATTTTATATTTTATTTTATTATTTTATTTTATTTTATTTTATATTTTATTTTATTTTATTATTTTATTTATTTATACACTTATGTCCTGGTTCTGGCCAGGACAGGGTTGATTTTTTTCAGTAGCCAGGAGACAGTACGGCTAGGACCTGGAGGTTATTCTATACCACCTCGTGTCATTTTCCAAGAACAGGGGAAGGGGTGCCTTCCGTGTAGGGGTAGTGTGGTGGCAGTCAGGCACAGCTGGGTTCCACGTGGGACAGCGGTGAGCACTGGCATGTGAATCGCTCACCTACTTGTACACTTGTGTTCTTAATGTTGTTGCTGTTACTGCTAGTTTTCTTATCTCATTCCTGTTTCCACTAAATTGTTCCTATCTCTACCCATGGTCTTTGTCTTTTGTGCCTCCAATTCTCCTTTCCAGCCCACCACAGGGGAGGGGAAGGCAAAGGGGTGAGTGAGCGAGTGGTGCATGGTTTGGACTGGTTTCACTGGAAACACTAAATGGGAGAACACCGTTCCTAAACCATGACAACATAGCACTAGGCTCCTCTTGGCAGACTGTAACAGGTCACTAATAAGTGTGTGCTGATGCTAATGAAATTCACAAAGCTGTAATAAGTATAAGCACTGTATGTCTGGTAATTGCATACACTGGGTGGAATGGTGTGTCCCAGACTTTCAAAAGCATCTTTTGCAATTTTGATGGGGTTTTTCTCTCCATGCTGGATTTTGCCAAGTCGAGGGTAGCTGTGTTGTCTAGGGTAATAGAGGAGTCCTAACATACAGGAGTGGCTTGTATGCTGAACCTTATTCAGGAAAATTGCTCTGAGCTGACCTCTCAGTTGGGTGCAACAGGGTACCTCTGTGCAACAGGGTACCTGTCTGGAAAGGACCATCTGTGTAATGAGAGTCCAAAGTGAACAGGAAGCTTGTCAGAGGCCATGCTGGAGATTTAGTGCATGACATGTGCCAGCAGCATGTCCTCAAAGGTTCCTGCATGCAGAGACAAGAGACACGGGAGATGGGAGCCAGCCTGTCAAAATAGTGCATGCACGAGCTGCCAGAATGTGTGGCTGTGATGGGCCCTGTGATCCAGTGACCCTGAGTCTGATCTTTGATGATTTTCATAGCCAGGAGAGATGTAACTGGTGACATTTCTGGGTGAAGCTATTTGTCAATTAACTTTGGTCATCCTGGATTCTAATAATGTCATAATTTTAAGGCTATTGTGGCAAATTTAAGCAGTGAAGATTTTTTAGGTGACATTCATGTAAAGATTCCACTTCAAAATAAAATAGGAATTAGAAAGAACATATTAGCTAAAACATTTTACAGCTATTTGGGATTTGACATCGTAATTTTCATGAATTAATGAGAGTTATCTGTAATATTCTGGAGCACCTTTCCTTCCCTGTTCCTTGTTTATGAGCTCTATTGTTCCTTGTCATGTTTGTAGTCCAACCTAAGAGGCTAATCAAAAGCCAGACAAAATTGAGTGAAAGATCTCTGCTCATTTCAGAGATCTCTAGAGCAGACTCTAATACTAGTAATCTCTTAGAATATGGACCCAATTTTGAAGGCATTTATACTGATGGAATAACTGCTTGCTCCAGGAAGTTACTCTGCATTTCCATAATTTAAACTTTTCCCCTTTTATTCACCTGTGTGTGCATCACCAGACAATGCTACTGTGCTTTATAAATAACAGCGAGTAACAGACAATGATTGTATCCTTATGCCCTCTTGCAAGGACTTTATTTTCTATTCAGTTTTAAGCGGATCTGGATGGGTAAAAGCTTTATGCTTCAGATTTGCTTTTTATTTGTGCCACTTAAATTTTTCATCAATATAAAGTAATTTTCTCTCTCCAGTCCTTCCCTGTCCTCTCCTGTCCCTGGCTGCTCCTCAGCATTTTAGTCAATAGGAGCTTCAATCGGTGCAAGCATATTAGGAATTAGCCCAAGAGCAAGTGTGTTATGAGAAAGAAAATAATAAGAAACTAAGAGAAGATAAAAGCAAAGGAAGGAACCAAGTATACTGAGCAGAGCAAGGATAACAGACAAGTACAGGAGTGAGGAGGGAAGATCTATTAAACTTGCATTCAACTTGGTGGAAAGAGAAGAGGCCGAGACATGTAGTGCATCTGCAATTATACAGTGCTTAGGGACAGTGATTTTCAGTCTGCTATTTCCCATTTTGTTTAATTTTTAATTCAAATTGTGTACTAAAAATAGGGAGCATTTTGGAGCTGAAAAGATGAGAATGGCAGAGGAATAAAAACCAGAAACTGCAAGAGGAATGCTGCTGTAGCTGAAACAGCCCTGCTGGGATTACTAGCTTTGCGTCTCAGTCAGTTACGGTTACAAAATGCAGATTTGCCTTATCTGGGTCATTTTGGCTGAGAGAACACATGGTAGTCCCTTTGTGAAATAAACAATAAACCAGAGCGAGTGGTCATCTGTCTAACTCTCTTTCTGAAGCTACTGCTATTCCCTTCTCTTGTGTGAATTTATTTGTACAGCTAATTATTAATAGCAAGAAGATTTTCATTTTAGCAAGTTTTATAAAAAATGCTGGAGCCTTGAGTTTTCAATTAGTATCACTGCAACACGGCTTGTTTGTCCAGAACTAGAAGGTCAAGAGACTTTTATCGAGATAAAATTATGAAACCTATGCTTATGTATTAGCCTCTTCTCCAGAGAAGACTGGAGGATTTTTTGCCTGAAGTCCCAATTCAGCAACTGCTCTGAAGAGATTCCTTTAAAAAGCAGAGCTATTTCTTCTCTAGGCTAAGAAAAAAATAAGCTGAAAAATCAAGCAGCTTCATCTAGTTCTTGAACAGTTGTGCTTTACAAGCCTTATAAGTCCTCCAGCATGACTGTATGCATGTGGTGTAGGCACCACTCCTTCCAGCAGCCATTTGAGGTGATGCTGCCACCTCTGCCTTTGGACGTACAGCATGTTGAGACTGGCATCTGTGACTTTCCATAAAACAGCTGATTTGGGGTGATAAGGATATAAACCAGGAAACGTTCACAACTTCAGGTTTTGTTTTGAGCCCAAGTTACACACCATTTTGTGATTTATACTATTGGTAACGTAATCTCATATTTTTTTGTCTAAATTTCTGTCGACCTCTATTTGAATGATGAAGTGCATTTACCTATGACACATTAAATCCTATACCCAGGGAGATTGAGAAAGAATTAATTATCCTGAATTTTAAAAGCCTACATACTTCTTTCCAGAGGATGGGACCTGTACACCTTTTCTAAGGTTGTCCAACCACGTCCAACTCTTACACCCTAACAAACTAGCTTTTCCTCTAGAAAATAGTGATTCATCCAACTAGAGCAGAGAGTATTTTAGAAAAAAGTGAACCATGAATTTCATTTTCTGCCATTTTTAAATCTAATAATCAATTGCAGTTCAGAGTAACCCATGAAAGCTAAGGGGGTTTAAGTGCTTAAGTCAAGGTGGACTGTAGATTTCTGACTTACAATGGCATTGGTAGAAATTGTCTACCAAGAGATACCAGCAAATATACTGCCTGATGCCTGCTTCCAGATCCTGCTTAGCTTTGTAGAATCTGGCCCCCTGAATGTTAAGTCTAAGTGGAATACTTGAAAGCCCTCCACTGCACCACCAGTCAAGCAATTTGCTTGCTTCTTTTAGAAGGCTTAGAAAAGTGTTGGGTTTATGTTTGGTTTAGTTTGGGGTTTTTTTTTCCCTTTCTCTTCCATCAAACATTGTTTTCAGTTTCTAGTAAGTTTTGGAGCTGACAGTTGTTCTGGACTTACAATTGTGTTAGGCATGCAAGGTTGAATGAGAATTAATTTACTTTTTAAAGGTAGGATTTCAGCTCAGAGGTGAGCCAAGTCATATTCCAGAAGCAGTGAGTTGTGTCCAGCACTGGTGTGGCAGACCACTGGCATCTGAGCTGCAGCTTATATGTTATAAATAGATTGTGATTATGTGTGTCTAGGAAGGGATACTTCAGAGAGGTACCCGTATCATTCTCTGAAATTTGTAAATGTTTTTGTAGGTGAATTGGTTTCCAAACCTGACAGTCTCTCTTGTTTTCTGTTGGAGAAGTTATACTTAGGACAACTGAAAGCAAATCACTGTTGTGTTCCATATGGGTGGACCTGAGCAGTCAGCCACAAACTGAGCTTCAGAGCTTTTCCAATTGCATCCTGATTCCCCAGAAGCTGCTTCATGGAGGTGTCTGTTTGGACCAATACAGCATGTTGTTGCTGTGGAAAAGGAAGGCAGGGCTAGGTGTGCTGCATCTGCTTTTCTTGGCAACCCAGCAGCATGATTTCTCCTGCAGTAAAGTGTGTTGGGAAGCTTAAATAAACCTTCCAGGAGCATGGCTCGTGACAGTCTTGGGGCAGTGGGGACATGGCCCTTGTAAGTAAGGGGAGCCTGAGGTAAAAAAGAAGACTCTTGCATCTTTCAGTGAAAAAATACACCAATCCAGTTTTAAGTTTAGAACAAGTGAGGAAAAAATAGCTTGCTGTGTAGGATCACCTGAATAACTGTGCCTTGCAGAGCAGGATCTCCTTGATATCTGGATGACACATCAGGACAGCAATTCTTTAACACAGAGTAGTTTTTATCGTCAAAGACTCATGAACATTAGCTAATTAATCTTCATAAAGCCTGAGGGAGTTACATATTGCATTACATATTGTTACAAGCCATGGACCAGCAAACGACTTCACAGTTGTCACCATGCCTCAAGCTGTGGCTACTGCTGGAATCATCCAGGGCAGAAATTAAGATGATCTTACTAAAAGCACTCCCCTTTCCTTCCCCAACAATTGGCAGTTCAGTGAGACTCTTGACAATGATGTAGAAAGTGGGATTCGAAATGAAGCTGGACTACTTTTATCTACCACAGCGTAATATAGCCAGTCACAGCTAATGCCTTTAACCAAGCAGGCTGTGGGCAACAGCCCAGGGAACTGGGGCATAGAGCCTCCAGGGTATATGCTGTCAAAATCCCAGCAAGCCAGTGCCAGATCTTGCACTGATGGAGCCACGCTAGAGCCCTGAACTTTCATCTTCACACCTCAGGGAAGTGCAGAAATAGATCCATAGTAGAGATGAACAGAGGAACTGCGGAGTGTTGAGGTAACTCTGAAGAAACTGCAGCTCTGTCCTGCTTCTCTTGCTGCTTCTTCTAGAGCCATGACACTAGGAGTGAAGCAACAGCCTTGAAGCATCTTGCTGCTTTGATAGAAAAAAACTACTCCTCCTTAGTGTAGATAAGGGCCATCTGTACATGGCTGAAGTCAGATAATATTTAGGAGCCTCCCAGGATAAAAAAGACTGCACTTTATTTGACATCCTGTGCTGTTAAAGCTTATGGCAGTGTTCCCTTTGAACTCACTGTATTTTGTAGTACTCCCCGCTTGCATAAATTGAAGTAGAATGCAATGGTTTGTGTAAATACTATGGCCCAGGGAAGGCACATGCAATAGAATACATGCTGGTAGCAGCCAGTTGATGTTTGGACATCACAAGTACCGCACTGTATAACAATAGGTTTGACATCTATGTTGTTACATCTGTCAGTGAATAAAGCTCATGATGCCCACATTTAGAGGGTGACTTACATGTGGAAAACTGTTTTCTCTGTAGTTAGCAGGGCTGAAACAGAGTACTGGAATTATGGGGACCTGTGTGGAAACTGCTGTGGTAGACATGCCTTATGGAACAGAGATAGATGTGACAGCAAGGCAGCAGTTTTCTGCTTGACTGAAAGTCAGACTTGGCACCCTGAAGAATGTTTGCTTTTAGCCTGTTTAACCTTCTTTAGTAACAATTCCACTGCCACCTCAGTGAACCTCTTCTACTGTGTCTCTATGCTCTTTATGGTTTTCCTAATTTCTAACCTAAATCTTTCAAACTGTCACTATTGCAATTACATTCTCATCCATTACTTCTCCACAGTTGCTTCCTGTCCTGTCCATCATGAGCACAGAAATCATTTCCTTTCTCTGTGCAACAGCTTGGTTGTACTTAAAGGATGCTGTTGTGTCCCAGCTGGTATTTTCTTCTGGCTTAAACAAAACTGGTTCATTAAGCCTGTACTTGCAGACTGTGGTTTCTAGAGAGCTGATCTCTTTAGATCCTCCCATCTGGTTTGTCCCTGGTTGTTCCAGGTCCTCCGTGGGACATACTGGGGATGTGACCTCACCAGTGCTGAACCAACAAGCAAGAATTATTTCATATGTTTTAAAGGTTACTGAGTGAGAGAACTCTGCCTTTTGGGTGTGTCAGTGTTTACTGGGGGCCCGGGTTAAGCACAGACCTAGGTGTCAAGGAGGGACAGCAACCCAGTAGTCCAGAAAACATTTCAATTGTATATTTACTATCCTATTTTTAGTTCTTCCCTTTTTAATTGTATTAAGGGTAGTAGTAAGGGAAACATACCTCTGTTAAGAAAATTCTTCTCTTGTAACTTCCTAATTTAAGATTGCTAAAATGCAGCAGCACTAGTGATGATATTGCAGCTGCATTAGAAAATTCATTCAAAAATCAACATACCCAAGACTCCACCAAGTGAAGCAAACTAATTGTAATGGGTGAGTCATGATAAACTGTAGGAAAAAAAAGGAGTTCAGAATATTTTACAGAAAGACCAAAGGTCACATGAGACACAAGTGTCAGTATGAGAATCATGTTATTGACATATTAATTTTTGCTCCTTCAGAAACTATGCCATGTAATTCTAGTTGAAAGTGAAATACAAGTATCCTTGTGGAGAAAGACAAAGAAAACCAACTAGTAAGATACAAATACACAGACCAAATTTTTTACCCAAATCCTGAATGTGGACAGGGGTGTTGCACCAGTGAGTGCCTGCAACTTGACAAATGTTGATTGCCATGTGAAATGAAAGCACATTTTGACTAGGAAATATAAAAAGGAAAATAAACATCACTGTAAGAGATAGGGGATGTTGTTTTCAAGAAAGCAAAGTGGTGTTTTGGTGACCAGAAAATTTTCTACTTTGGAAAATATAAAGGGGATAAGGGAGTAACCTCCGTGAATCAGGTACCTCTTCCACTTCCCCAGTCTTGGCAAAGGGGCTGACAACCACTCCTCCCTACATTTGTCACTGTGATTGCAGGAAATGAACATAAGAAAACTAGGTGCAAGATCGTATGAAAAGGAAAGGTGATTTTATTTTATGCAAATCTATTTCCAGTGCCTCATGCTCAGTCTCTCAGAATGCTCATATATGCAGACATGCATTTCTCACATGTGTTCACACTCACTCAAGAAGTTTCTTCTGTCTGTGCCCAGGGAGGCAGGGACAAGAGCTGCTGTGCCTTGACCCATTACCATGTCTCTTGGCTTTCTCTTTTCTAGCAATAACAAACTCCCACTTGACTAATCCTTTCATACTCTCTAGAAGTTGAGAAACTGCTGTAGTGTAGTAGATTGGCCTCAAACCTTGCTCGGTCCTCGCTCCAAGGATGTAAAGCAAGGTTACTCCCCTTTGTCTTTGTTTCCCCATTTTAGGATTATTATTCTCTTTCCTGTTGAGACAAAAGGAAGACAGTGGCAAAAGAATTGTGCTACATCCTTGTTCCCATCCCGCTGTTACCAAAGTGAACATCTCCTGGTGAACCATCTCTTATGGGGCTTTATTGCGGAATAGCCAACTAGTCTTCATGGGAACACACTCCCCAACATCTATAGCTCAATTTCTGCCAGTTGCAGCCTTGGCAATGAGCAGGGGATATTCTTTTAAACCTTGCTCTGATTTCTTATGGTGCTTCAACACACAGGCATTTCTATTCATAAATCAACTAGATTAATCTCAATATATATGTCACAAATGTCCACATAGCCAATAGGCTGCAGCCAGGACCTTGTAACTTGGAGAGGTGTTTCTCCAGTCTCCCAGAAGCTCCTAACTCAGCAGAAGCTGCCAAATGGAGAGAGCAGTCTGATACAGCCCAAACACACCTCTAATCCCAGTGAGGAAGGAGATTATTGCTGCCATAGTACTCGCTGTTTGCCTCGTAACTGCATAAAATTGGATAAGAAAGGCATATATTTTATTTATTTAGATAAAGCAAGGGCCAAAAATGTAGGTTGGTAGCAGTGAAAGCTCTTACTAAGCTATAAGAGGGAGAAATGCACTTCTGTATTATCATTGCAGACCTTCCTAACTTGTTTCACCATTTCCTGTCCCAGGAAAATTGCCTCCTCACCCTGCCAAAGTACAGGGATGTTCTGGGACTTTCTCAGGACCACAGCTTTCCCCTGCCCTGACGAGGACATCTCACCCCAGGTGGGCAGATGAAGAGCTATCCCTCTCTTCTCTTCTCTTCCTGCAAATCAGACCATTTTGTGTATTTTTTCTAGACTGCCAGGCTTCTTGCGTTAAGGATACATTGGTAAAACTTTATAAACTGCAGTCTTTGAAAAAAAAGAAGACATTTCATAAACATTTTATTAGAGTTGCACTATTCATCCTACACTGAGCTTTTCTTAAAGATCAAAAATGATGTGGCTGTTATATTAAGCATCTATCCCTGTATAACTCTACAGTTGGTTTTAGGGTGATGCTCTTAGTCATGTTCAGGAGGAAAAAAGGGATAATACACTATTAAAGTTGCAATTGTTTGTATTGGGTCCAAAATATAAATCCATGTACGTGGCTAAAGAGGAGGTAGGAATCAGGCAAATTATTTTCATGGAGTTTTATATAGCTACTCATAATAATTAAATGAATGCATGTGTGTGGATACAGCTATATTTATAGTCTCTCCTTAAAATGTTAGTGTTTCAGGTCCTGCTGATGGAGCACAGAAACAGAAGCCAGGATTGTTTCACCAGCATAGCTGGCTTCAGCTCTCATGTATTCGGATGCATTTGGCAATACCAGAGGGGCTGTTGCATGCTCTGCACTGCCATTTTTGGGATGCTTGTGAAAATTTGGGGATTTGAGCCTTGGAGGACCACGAAGCAGGAAGGAAACTAACACTGCAAAAGCATTTCCTTTGGCAAGTGCTACTCCTTCCTGTGCCAGGATCCTCAGTGAACCAGAGCCTTCACGCCACCTCCTAGCTACAATACAAACTCCTGCTTTAATATCTGTATTTTTCATGTGTTTTCTTTGTTATATATTTTTGCCTCAGTCAACAGAAATTGAGTGCCTTGTTCAGCTGCTAATACATTATTTAAGCTGCAGGACAGTGTATGTAAGTATGCACAACAAGCAAAATAAATTATAAACACACTAAACTTCATTATCTGTTGTGGCAAAGAGGGAAAGGAGAGATTTGGGCCAGTGTCCGGTCGGGCCAGGGTCCACAGCAGAGCAGGCTCTGCAGAGGCATTTCTGTCTCTTGGCAGGAATTCAGTGTGGGCGCTGTAGGGACTGCAGCTCTGGCTTGGGCACTGCTGCCTCTGTGGCATATGCCACTTCCCAGCCTGCAGAGACACCTTCTCTGAGGGGCTGCTACCTGTGATGGTCCTGCAGGATGTGAAGTCTGCTTGGGCTCTGCAAGACCGGTGGCAGTGAGCCCCATCCCGAAGGGCCTTTCCTGGCTTCTAGTCGTGGAGGTGTGCTGGCTCTGGGTGTCTTCACCTCCAGCACTGATCCATGCGTGACTTGTTTACTTTCATAAAATGAGTTCTTCTAACGCTTTCATATTTCACTTCCTTACCATGTTCACTCCTCCTAGCCTTGCCTTTCTCTAAGCAGAGTGGCTCCTGCTCCTCTGGACTCCCCGTGCAGGACAGGCCATCCTTTGGGCCTGGCAGAAGTCCTTTCCCAACTGTTCAGGTCTGAATTCCTCTCATGTGTCACCTGCTACCCAAACAGTACAGAGCTACACAGGAGGCCCTTCTCAGTGGCTGCAGTGGCATGGGTGCTCCTTCAAGGATGAGAAATAGCATTTCTGAGTTAATTTACCACAACCTAGGAGGCAGGTGATCATCTCTGAGAAGCAGTCACCCTACAGCTGAGTACCCTGTGATTTTACCTTCTTTAATTAATGTTCAGCTTTCCATCTAACTGCAAGTTTTGTTACCAGCCTTTGCTTTTCCAGATAAATTCAATGTGAATTACTGTAAATCAGGAAGGAACTTTCAATTTCTGTTTTTCAAAGTAATCTAGGTCTTTCTACATGATATTCCAATCCTTTGCTGTGCTAGCACTACTTCCTAAACTTATGACATTAGAACATTTTATTAATATAAATACATATTTAATTATTATATACTGATATAACTTCATTTTTTGCAAATTCCTTTTACAAAATTGTTGTACAAGAGCAGTCCATGGGCATTACTTTCAGCACTTTCCTCAGCAGAAACCTCTTTCAGCACAGCCCTTCCTTCTTTAGAAGAATATATTGTTCAGTAAGCCCAGGTTACGTTTTACCTCATTTACTTTCATGTCCTTAACTTTTATTTTATGCAGAAATTGTCCCAACAAATTGCACATTACCAATCCCAGTAAAAATGTCACCAAATTGTCCAGATTACTTTTCATTTTCTTTCTGGAGGTGCTACCAGTCCTGTTATCCAGGGAGACAATGCCCCTTGACAGTGTCATTTGGTGTTCTGGTTACTGTGCTGCATCGCTCAGAACTGGGGAGGGAATGATCTCGTCTCGTTCCCTCCATCCTCTCCTGAACACAATACCTTACACTTCCAGGTAAGCAGGATCCATCCTGCTTTCTGCAATTAAATTCAGTATTGCTGCCATTACAGAAAACCAGAAGCAATTATTCATTTAGATTTGGAACCATCCTTGAATTACCTTTGATCTTCACATCATTCCTGTTTCAGAGGAGTTTTGTTTTTTCCTTTTTTTTTTTTATTTATATGGCTGAGAAGCCATCTGTTATTTTAATTTTCTTTGCAACGCTTCACTTTCAACAGGTCCACTGTATTTCTATATGCTCTGACCTTCAGGTCGGCTTTCTTTGCTGATCTGTTTCTTTCTCCATTTCATCTAAGTGTTCTGATTACTTAGACTCCAGGTGATTAACTTTGCTTTTTTATAAAAGGGACATGGGGTCCTGGGCAAGAGACATGTCCCCCACACTGGGATGTGTGACCTGGCAAGGGGTCTTTCCATTGCAGTGGCACTGGGAATGGGGTCACTCTCACTGCCTGGAGTGGGAATAGGGAAAATCCAGAGCTCTGAAGTGTCTCAGGGATTTTTGCCAGGATATATATAGGAAAATCTCTATATTTCAGGATGGTTGTGGTAATCTGGGATGTCAGATCTCCCTGTAAGTAGCAGCCATTTTGAAGTCATTATTCATCCTGTTAGATCTGAAGCATTTAACAACAAGTTGTTGATTTTTTTTTTTTTTTCCCCAACTTACTTGAAGGTTTCTTTGATCTAAATTTTAAGCGCTCCCTAAAATGAAGTCCCTGAGTTATTTTGGCCAGTTTATTTTCACTAGTTGTTTCCTGGTAGTTGGTTCAATAAATAGCAACAGGTCTATTTTTGTTTATTATTTGATTTAGTTTTAACTGAGCTGGTCCATGCCCACTCACTGCAAAATTCTTGTCTATGAATAGCTCTTGTGTAATGCATTCTCTGCTTACCAAAACCAGGTCTTAACTGCCACTCTGCATCTTGACTCAGTGGCTCTTTGATGAAGAAATCTGAGTCTCCTGATCCACAAATATTTAGGCTGTAATAATGTGGGTCGTGTTTGTTCTGCAATTGAGGCAGGGGATGTGATATTTCTGTGAGAGCATTATGGAGAATTATAACCTTTCCCGAGGGCCGTCACAGATGCAGTAGAACCAATATTTTCTGTCCTTCTTCAGATGTACTTCAGCTCAAGTAGATTGCCTTTTCTCTTTCTTTTATGGACTACCACATCATGGCACTACAACATTTATCTGCCATGATAATCTCTATTTTCATGTTTCCTTAACAGTATGTACCTTCCAAGGACTTGTGAAACTCAAGCGATTAAATCAAGTCATTTTTAGCACAGCATTTTCCTTAGATCTTTCAATTCCTTTAATCTGCACTAGTAAAGACTAAGTAGCCCTTTCACTAACTTTTCTTAGCCTTATCGTCTGCCTTAGGCTGACAGAGAATAGAGGCACATACTTTCATCTGTGAATCATGCAGTGTTTCAGTTACACCCTTTCTTTTTCTTTTTTACACTGAAGTTTACTATGAGATCCCAACGAAAACAATATTAACCATTCCCTACCTCCCCCTTCTCTCTTTAAACCTTCGTTTCCAGATTGAAAAAAAAAAAAGGCAGTAAAGTCTTCCTTTGGAAACCTGTTTGCCTTGTGTGAGGAATATCTGAGCTGTACAAAACCTATTCTAATGTTCACCACCCCTCTGTAGGAAAGGAGTGCTCCTAGCATGTTTACCACATACCATCCCTGCCTGAGGCATGCCAGGGACACCAGCCCCCTTGGTTTTCCCTTGATCTTTATTATGTACTACACTATCCACCTATTATTTTGAGTCACTCATAAACCTAACCTAATCATGACAAATATGTGAAGAACCAATTTGCAGTTCATAAGATGAACTCGAGAAGATTGAATAATGAAGGCACTGATGCCCCTAACTTGTTTTGATTTGTGTGCGTTTAGACACATTTTGAGGTCAACGGGGAAGTATGTACGACTTGCTGAGCTCAAATATTTCCTGGTTAGTATCTTCCCTTTTCTAGTAATCAAATTCATTTGCAAGTAACCACAACCAAGCAATCCAATAAGAAAATATTTATACCATGTTGGCAGTTGAAGCAGTTATTTGTTTTCCAATGGGTGTTTGTTGTCAGGTAGATCCTCAACAGTGTTTCTCCTTTTCAGACCTACTTAATTATGCAATCTTTGTGATCTACCATGTCACAGAGAAGAATCCATTACATTTTCTGCAAGTAAGCTAGATGCTACACTTGATAACCAAATTTCCTGGAGTTATTAGCCATATATATTCCAGATAAATTGTTTTCCCTGTGTTGTGAAGTCAAAATAAACCTGCTGAAACAATAACACTTTATATTAATATCCTAATTTTCCTATCAATTTCCCTTTGCCTGTAGCTTCTCCAGCTGGGAGGAGACTGGATCGAATAGCTCAAGGAAGTAACATTTCTAACATCCTAATACAAAACAGTGTAGGGCAATATTGTGAAAGCAAAGCTCGTGTGTTATGAAGAAAGTAATGCTTTATTGAATCAAGAACTTGATGTCAATTGTGCTTTTGGATTGCAGAAGCCTGTTGTTTATTGCAGCAGCACATTTTGTGGAAGTTCTTTCCTGATTTACAGTAATTCACATTGATACACATCTAGTCTATGACACTGCCATCGCAAACTATAATTTACAACAGCTTCAGCTCTGCTCTTCCAGTGTTGGTTTTCAAGGACTAGAACCAAGTTATATTCACCACAAGTAAATCTGGGAGGAAGTTTACTTACCGTGAATACTAATTTATGTTTATCTACTATGGGTTAATTTTTTAAGCAGAATTTTGGGGGTTTGATCACAAGTCAGTTTACATGACACCAAGTCTTCTGGCAACAGATGGAGTACACCTGTCCCAAAGGGGAAAAAAAGATCTTTGCTCAGGTGTTAGCAGGTCTTGTTGAGAGAGCTTTAAACTAGACTTAAAGGGAGAAGAGGATAAAACCAGTCTCACTACAGCTAAGCTTGAGGGCAGCATGCCACTGTTTTAGGGAAGGTGTGCTAGAGAGGTCTTTCAGTCTGCAGTCTCAGTAGAGGTAGGTGATGGAGATCCATGTGGCAGCAAGAATGCAAGAGTTACTGAGGTATTAGAAACAGTGGAAGTACTTGTGGTCACGCAGGAATTAGAGCTCCTTCCCTCAAAAGGGCAGCAGGATCAATAGCCCAACTGATGTGCATCTGCACCAGTGCATGGGTAACAAACAGGAGGAAATGGAAGCCATGGTGCAGCAGGAAAACTATGACATAGTTACCATCACAGAAGCATGGTGGGATGGCTCACACAGCTGGAGTGCTGCAATGGATGGCTAGAAACCCTTCAGAAGGGATAAACAAGGAACAAGGGGCTAGGGGGTAGCTGTGTATGTTAGGGAGTGTTTTGACTGTCTAGAGTTTAATGATGATGACATGATGGTTGAGTGTTTAGAGGTAAGATTCAGGGGGAAGACCTAAATCAGGCTTGACTAACCTGATTGCCTTCCTATGACAAGATGACCTGCTTAGTGGATGAGGGAAAGGCTGTGGATGTCATCAGCCTGGGCTCTAGTAAAGCCTTTGACACTTTCCCACAGCATTCTCCTGGAGAAACTGGTTGCTCATGACTTGGACAGGTGCACCCATTGCTGGGTTAAAAACTGGCTGGATGGCCAGATCCAGAGAGGGCTGGTGAATGGAGCTATATCCAATTGTCGGTTGGTCACTAGCAGGGTTTCCCAAGGCTCAGTATTGAGGCCATTCCTGTTTAACATCTTTATTGATGATTTGGGCAGGGGGATCGAGTACATCCTCAGTGAGTTTGCAGATGACACTAAGCTGGGTGGGAGTGTTGATCTGCTGGAGGGTAGGAAGGCTCTGCAGAGGCATAGGGAAAAGCTGGATCAACTGGTGGAGAACAATTAATTGTTGACGTTCCACAGGGTGAAGTGGTAGGTCCTGCACTTGGGTCACAACAACTCCATGCAGTGCTATAGGCTGTGTGGGGGCAGAGTGGCTGGGAAGCTGCCCAGCAGAAAAGAACCTGGGGGTGCTGATCGACAGCTGAGCCAGCAGTGTGTGCAGGTGGCCAAGAAGGCCGGTGGCATCCTGGCCTGTATCAGAAATAGTGTGGCCAGCAGGACCAGGGCAATGGTTGTCACCCTGTGCTCTGCACTGGTGAGGCTGCACCTCAAATCCTGTGTTCGGTTTTGGGCCCCTCAGTTTAAAAAAAGACATTGAGGTGCTGGAACATGTTCAGAGAAGGGCAACAGAGCTGGTGAAAGGTCTGAGGCACCTGAGGAGTGGCTGAGGGAACTGGGATTGTTTAGACTGGAGAAAAGAGGGCTCAGGGGAGACTTTATCATTCTCTACAACTACTTGAAAGGAGCTTGTAGCAAGGTGTGGGACAGTTTCTTTTCTAGGGTAATAAGAGATAGAACAAGAAGAAATGGCCTCAAGTTGTGCCAGGGGAGGTTTAGAGCTTTTTGGAACTTCTTCACAGAAAGAGTGGTCAGGCATTGGAACAGGCTGAGCCAGGGAAGTGATGGAGTCACCATCTCTGGAAGTGTTCAAAAAAGTGTGTAGATGTGGCCCCTGGGGACATGTTGTAGTGGTGAACACAGTAGTGTTAGGTGAATGATTGTACTTGATAGTCTTAGAGGTCTTTTCCAACCTTAATGATTCTATGATTTAATGCAGAACATTCAAAATGGTGCTGTATGGGTGAAAAGAATGCACAGTCATATGCTCAATTCATTTCAGAGATAAACCTGGTTCTTTTACAGTGAAACCTGAAAACAATCTTTAGTAAACATGGCAAAATGTAGAGTGCATAACCCAGTAACAAGTGGTGCTTCTCTGTTCTAATTATGCAAGAAAGAGAAGATGTTCAGCCTCACCTTGAAGTCCTTCTCTGTGTTGCTCTTCCAACACAATGGATTGAACCTCTTCAATTTGCTACTTTCTTTTTATTCAGTCTAACGTGGAGATACTAGTGGAAGTTCTTGAGACTAAGGGGTGCAGCATCATCTTGATGCTGAAGAGCATTCATGGAAGCTGAGTGCATGACTCCCCAGCAAGATGAGAGAAGAATACACAGAAGAATTATATTTTTCTTTGAGTGTAAGAAAAAAAGCAATGGCCAAGTTGTTACATTGCTAGCTTGCTTGCATTTTTCATGTTACAGCATATGAAGGTATTCTCTTGTTTTATATTTCGTTAATATAAAGCCTGCACTCGTTTGTGATCCCTGGAATACTTTTGGTTTGTGAGATTATGATCACAAAAGCACTCACATATATTCGTGATAGAAGTAGCAACACCACTGGTGGAGTGGGAGCGTCAACGAGTCTCTTTTCTGGTACCAGCTCTTCCATTCCTGAAAGTATAACCTTAGAGTACTTGTCCTTGAAGAGAGCTGAGTGAGAGTGGGTGATGTTGCTGCCCACTTGCACCAGCTGCCTGTGCTGCCTTTGCAGCAGGGTTGCACTCCCCAAACAGTGTAGCTGGTGCTTTTCTAGCGTTCACTATGGAGTGGTGCGGCAATGCTGCTGTGGAGCCTCCCTCTCTAATGTACCTCCAGGTGTGGCTGGCTCTCCCTTTCCTCAAGCTGCTCCACAGAGTCACCATCTTGCTGGACCAGCACAAAAATTCTGCACTCACACAACACAAACAGGTTTCAGTCCAGCCCCCGCCTTCCTTCACAAGCCAGCCCGAGGTGCAACTGTCTGTTCAGCACCTGATATCTCCCAAGACATGCCAGTCAGCAGAGCCTGTTGGGTTCAGGTCTTCTTCATAAGAGGGTGAAACAGTTGCAGTCCCCAATAGCTGGTGATGGCTATGCTGGGATGCCTCTCTTCCCATCAGCCCATGCGTACAGCACAGCCCCTCCTCAGCCACCTCTTCACAACTGGCTTTTCAAAGGGCCTCTTGCTCTGTGAATCTGGTGTTGCTGGCTGCCCTCACCCAGCAGGCACGCCAGCCTAGTGAGACCTTTCCTTGCAACGTCCATGCATGGCATATGTTAGATAAGCCCTAAATACATTGCACCTACTTCAGTAAGTAGCTCAAAAGTGTAGCATATCACAGCAGTGAAGAAACCCCTTTATTCCACTAGATTAGATGTTAGGCATAATGTGAGATGCTTTCCTCTTTCATCTACACCCAGTCAGTTGGAGCTGCACCTTTAGGATTAAGAAAATAATTTGACCCAGTTAGGTGTCACAAAACAGACTTCAGGGGATTGCAGAGACTGAAGAGAGAGCAGAATGTTGCCCATTGTATTTACTATCATGTTTGTCTTGGGAGCTAAATTATTCCTCTTAATTCTGCTAGCAGTGTAATATGCTGTCTCAGTAATGGAAAGCATATGAAAGCAAGCAGATGGTGAAAGCAGAAAAAAACCCCAGCATGTCCTGATAATGTAGTAAGCAAGTTCATTTTTTTGGCATTAGGCTTTCATAACCAAGGCATGGCGATAACAAGTATAGACACATTTTTAGAGCACAGTTCATCAAAAAATACAGCCAGTTTCATTGCAGGGCAATGGAAGATTACTTTTTGAGACTTCTCTATAGATAAAACCTAGATGTGAATGTTGTTGAATTAGACCCATCATTTATTATTGCTAGAAGATGAGTGACAGAACAGATACTGGTCAGAGTGATTCCATCACATGTCCTGTGTTCTCTCATATCATTACAAACATAGAGTCTTTCACCCTTAATTTGCAAATATGCAGCCATACTGCATTACAGAAATACCACAGACCCTTCAATATAGGTTGTTATCACAGAGGGCAGTAATGAAAATTCAAAATATTTTATCTTGGTTTTAAAGTATGCAGCCTCCAGGTTGAAATTTTGAAGTCCAAGGCTGTTGCTTCTTGGATATTTGTGTATATATGCAGTACATGAAGCTCCCAGTCTGACTCCTGCAGCCCTTTACTTCTTCTACCCACATGCCCCATTCTTCCAAAACAGAAGGCAGAACAGCCTCAGTGGGAAAAACTTCCATTTGTTTGGCAAGTCTGAGAAAACTGACACAACCTTGACTCACTGGCTGAGCAAAAGGCCCTGAAATGTGGTTCCTGGGGAGGACACTATCCAACCTGATGACCTCCAAGCTATGTTTATAAGTCTCTCAGGACAAAACATGGGCAGAAACAATGCCAGATTCACCACTTATCATTTTAAGGTTCTTCAAAGAAGGGATAAATTAATCTTTGTTATAATCTCCATCTGAAGCAATGAAGACACATCTTCATGTAGCTGCAACATGGACTGGCCTTCAGCTTCCAGGAGTTTTGGTTTCAGATAGAGCAAGGGAGGAGGAGACGTGAAAGACACTGCTGCAATCCTGAGATTAAATGTCCGTGTACAATCAAGGGAATAAACCCAGTCCTGAGCACACTGATCTCTTCTGCTGGGAAAAGGGGTAATGAGAGACAGCCCCATTCCTCATTGAAGCATCTAATTGGTTACAGTGTTGTTTTTTTTCTTTTTCCCACCATGCACTAGTGTAGCACAGTAAGGGGTTTGCTTTTAAAAAATATCCCATATGCATCTGGATCATTCCTGACTTGAAGAAACACAGGCAGAAGAGTGGGTTTGATTGTTTGATCCCTCTGAGGGCTTTGTGTTTGCTGCTTCCTGAGGGAAGTTTTCTCCCTTTCTAATTTTAATAATGGCTTGTTGATTTAACATCCCAGGAGTTAATGTTTCTTCTTCTGGATTGCTTTTAGTGTCTTTGGGGGGTGGCAGTGACATCTTTCAGATTTCTTTGCTGTCCCTATGTCCCCTTCACTTCATTACTTGGGCCAGGATATGGAATGGGGGAGAAATGAAACTGAAAGTCTTGTCCTCAGGTCCCAGCTGTTTTTCTGCTCCTTTTTGCCTTGGCACCATTTTTCCTGGTACCATCTCCCCTTTCCAGGTGTTGGGGATACGGTAGAGCAGACAGGTGACCTTTGTTGCCAGACCCACATGTTGGCAGCCTGAGCTGGGGTGAAGTCTGAGCATTTCTGCTGTCAGAGCCTTGGATTGGGACTGACCTGGAGATGTGCCCCAAAACACCGAACTCAGACCCACAAGCCAGGGCAGCAGCTGAGCCACTGGCTGATATGGCTGGTGGGTCACTGGCAGAGGTCATGTCAGAGTATTGCTGTCCTCTGCTGTGCTGCCTTTCTGTTATCTGTGAATCTCTTATAGGGTGAGAGCCTGAGGTCCCCTCTGCAGAGAATTGAGTCCTTGATCCCAAATCGTTTAGGCTGAGCTCAGCAAACCTCTTTTTCAAAGCCAAGCCTGCTCTCCATGAGTAAATTTCCCTTTCAATTTTTCCTTGAGGATCCCGCAGCAAATGGCTTTAAATGCAGTGTCTGTGTGTTACTGCTCTTTTTGGTGCCTTTCCCGTAATGAGCCATAACATATGTGTGTGTCTTTACACACCTCGGAACAATGCTATGCAAGCATTAGGAGATTTTTCTAACAACTAGTGAATGTGCTGCTTTTCACAGCTCACCCAAACACTCCTGCTTGATAAGCCTGCCTGCAGAGGGACATTTTCTGTATTTCTAGAATCAGAGGAAAAGTGAAAAAAAAAGGTGGGAGGCATATCTGAATATTTTAAACTGCTAATTGTAATGGAAACACCTCACACAGAGGACACTTCTTGGATGGGGAAGCCTGAGGAGGTGTGTTTGTGGAGCTGTAACACTGTCCAGAGAAGGAAGTTCAGCAAGAAGTGCAGAGATCTGAACTCTGTTACTTCCTATCTTTGTGCATCCTTGAGTGATTTGTTCCATTTTTCCCTCTGACAAGCACAATGTTAGTATATCCAGAGCCATCCTCAGACATTTTAATTCACAGTAAGTGAATTAAAACCACAGCAGCACTATGTGTACCTCACACACATATAACAGTGCATGAACAGTATTTGTCCCAGTGACGTTCCGTCTTCATTAGCAGACTGAAGTGCAGCAAGCAGACGGTCAAGAGACGTTCCTGACCACAGCATGAGCAGCACCTGCAGAGTTGGGATGGTAGGGTGTTCTCCCTGAACCTGACTGCTCCTGAGCCCCTTACTCCTGAACTACCCTAGCTAGAAATGTCCTAGCCCTGAGGCTCAGAAAACTTCTTTCTGAAGAATAAGATTTTTGCTGCATTTCTGATTTTTTACCTGAAGCCACCCAGTCTGCACTAGCTAACAGGTATTTTTCAGAAGGATCTTTAGGGCAAGTCCTTCATATTTCAGTACAGAGCTGCATTGTTATTCAAACATTGCATTTTACAGAAATAGATATTTCCTGGAAGATATAGCAGATGTTTTTGCCTACTGGGGTTTCTTCCATCTTTGGTTACCCTTGCAAGTGAAAGATCTTGCTGTAGTCCATCTTCTGGTGAGGATCAGTCCCTGGGACAATGGCGTTCCTGCAGGAGAAGCAAGGTGGAAAGCAATGCCCGAGGGCAGAGGATGCAGGGCTGTAAAGCATGATTGCTGGGCAAAATATCACGTGCATCTGTTTTGAAATATTATTTAAGTCCAATTCTAGCTTCAGCAGGCACACACCAATCCTCCTGATTTACACCAAACCCCTGACTGTGCCCAATGCTAACACTAACTCCACAGCCCTGCCCCACTCTCACCTGGAAGATGTTACTCCATGAAGAGATTTTTGTCAGCACCAAAGTGAAGAAATTCCTAATTATAGTTCCCACGACAGCAACAAACCCAGGTATTCTGAGCAAATACTGTAAAACCCCTGGAGTTAGTTGTGTGTTACTCAGTAGGTGCCTGAGGGATGCCCATGGTACCACAGGCTTGGAGATGCTGCCTGCAACCTCCATCACACCTGCCCCTGCAAAACCCAAGCACAGCTGAAAAAGGGGTTTGGGGGTAAAACTTCTTGACAGCTGATGCCAAGCACCAGATATTCTGGGGTAGCTGTGGAGTTTCTGGTGACCTGAGGCTATAATCCTGGCATTGGAAAAGGCGGCAACCCACACTGTATGTCAGAGCCAGTGAGCAGCAGGTGTCTGCTGAACCCTGCAGCAACACGTACTAACCAGCATCCTTGTACAGTGCTTTACTTTCTGCTCTGTTTACTGCACTGAAGTGGCCTTCACAATTTTGGTCTCAGAGAGTCTGCAGCAGAGTCTGTGCCTCCCAAGTCTAAGGGTCATAACCTCATTTTCCAGTAGCGACAGAATAAGATACAGAACCAGAAGTTCACAGGTAAATTAGTGCCAGGACCTGCTGGCTGGAGTCCGCAGGCTGTGACCTCCTATCTCAGCAGCATTTGTATTTTCCTCTGTTATTTCAAATGTTTTATAGTCGTGTTATCTACTCTAGTCTAAACAATGACCCCACTTGCTCCTGAGAGCTGTATTCTGCGAGGGAAAACATTGAAAAAATTTATTATCCTCAGTGTTTGGGCCCAGACACACAGGGGTGGGTGGATGCTCCACAGTCAGGACTCTTCCATCCCTTTGCCACCCCAGCCTGCGCTCTCTGCCTGCAGTCATACAGAGCAAGAGCCACCACCAGCCGCACAGTCCCTTCCCACCCATGCTGGGACTGTGCTGCCTCTGTAGTGATGAGGAGATGAACGGCCTCAGTGGCATCTGTCCACATACATATTAATGGCAGAAGAGAGGAAAAACTGGGTCTCACATTCCAAGCTGACCCACCTTAGAGAAAGATCTGAGCTGTGATGTTCCTGCCTCTGGATATGCTGTCTCTTAAAGCAAGGCAGCAGTTCAGATCTTCAGCTCCGTTTCAGTCCTGTCCACTTATAAAAACCCAGATGTTTCTGAAAGAACTATCTTTGTCTGCTTTGGCATGCCAGGAGTCATCACTTGACTCATTGCCTTAAAAGCAATAAATCTCTCTTCATCTTGATGGTAACTTAGTAAAGAAAACCAATGACCACCTCAGCTGTCTGAAAGAAGCTGAATGACAGCCTGCTCCACGCCCTGTACAAATCAGCCAGATAGCTTCAAAGCCGGTATTGGTTCCAAGTGGCTGGATATATTCAGAGTGGTTGAAACAGGCCAGCATATAGCACTTTGTCATCCTGGCACATCCTAGTCATCCTGCTGCTGGCCAAGCAAGGACACATGGGTATTTCTTGAGTTTCCTCTGTGATTAGACACAGCACCCTGTAACAATTTAGGAACAAACAGCAACTGTTTTAGTCATGCCTTAAAATTTGGTAAATGTCCCACCAAACTATCTCAAAGCATTTCAGAAGCCTGCTCCTTCTCTTTACTCAGGTATTCATTACAGGGGGTAAGACCCTTTCATAAGGATTTGTTTGTGGTTTCCATTTTCTACCTGCAATTTGGGGAGAAGGCTATTCAACCACCTTTGTAAAGGGATTTGGGAACTCTGCAAGGAGAGTGCTCTTCAGGTATCAGATACCAGTAGCATCCTGTCACATTGAATTCAGCTGGGGAACGGCTGGCTCCATTGTTGCAGCACTCGTTGAGGGCTCAACTCCCAGATGTATTAAGACTCCATGTGTGACTGAATCTTTTTGCATCTTTCTGCCTCACGTGTAAAACAGAGACAACAATGTTTCACTGTTTGCATGAATGTTGAGAGGTAGGACATTAATGGTACCGAGAACATCTCTGCTCAAATACTCCCAACGTATAATTCTGCAATAGCTGTAGACAGAGCATTCATTTGCATTTTTATTCAGCAGACTATGGAAGGAACCAGACTATTAAAACCTCTATTCTAGGACAAAATGCCTGAAGATCACTTCCAGACACTCAGGTGTCACTGAACATTGTGGTATGTGGTGTCCAAGTTTGTGCTTGAATGTAGATTGCACAGCTAATTCCTACTTAATTTATAATAGCCTGAAGCTCAAAAAGAACTCCAACCACTGACTTACTAGAAATCTGAATCTGAATTCAGCTGCCCATTTTGTTCCTTGGGTCTATATCTTGAAATTACTCCATTGTCTGCTTCAATCTACTCTGAAGCTGGAGATTTATGTCTACAAGAGGCAGGGAAACATATTATGTTGCCAAACTACCTCCAGTCTTTTCCAGGATTACAAGTCAGGGAATGGTGGGTTGGTCTTGTGATTTCCATCCTGCAATTTAAACCAGATGGGCTACTCTTGCAGCATAAACACTGAAGCAAGAAAAGAAAAAAAATGGCAGAAAAAGTTCTGTTTCCTGATAAACTGCATTATTATGACTTACATTTTTCAATGAGGTGTACATAAAGCTAGCTTACAGGATAGCTTGATCACTCTCTTTGATTCATACCAACAAAATGTGGAGGTTTTGTTTTCTCAGGGAACAAGGAGGTGACCATAGAACAATACAGAGGTTGACCTTATTAGAAACAGAAAGCTCTCAGGCTGCAGAAGGAAAGACTCTCTCAGTAAAGTTCACAATAAATTAATTCAAATACATGAACAATTAAATGTGATCCAGTGACATGTTACTGCCATCAGCTCGGGTGAGGTTAATAAACGAGAGCACAAACTTTGGCAACTGAGGGAGATTATGAGAAAATTTGTGGCCAGGTTTCTCCATCCCCATCAGGGCAGAGAAGCCAAAAGGCTCTTTTTCTCTTGCTGTACAATACTCCAGTCCTACTGCCTGTAACAGGTGTGGGGGCTAATATCTGTGAGGTTTCCCTCTTGAGAAAAAACAAGGTGAAGACACAAAATGCAGCAGCTGTTGCATAGCCACAGACCCTGGGATGTGAGTAGGACAGGAGCTGTTACAGTCAATGAAAGAGAGAATTTATTCTGGATCAAACCTGAAGACAAAAATGATGAACCCACAAGCTCATGCTGTATTTTACTGTTTGTTGCCACCATGTTTTTTACTTGCAGTTCCTTCATTTTGATACAGGTATCAGTCTTTTTTATATGTCTGAAAAGTATTGAGTGTGTGGCTGTCATATTGAACTAATAGAACAGCACTAAAAATCTCTCTCCTGGTCATTTACTCTTTACATGCATGAAAGACAAGACAGGACCAGAAGCACAGGCAAAAAAGAGACCCAGAGAATTAGATACCATTCATCTCAGAACTTGAAAGCCAGTGAAATAACTAAGATGCTGTGAAAAAATATCTTCCATAATTAAAATGGCTGGTTGGTGAGAGTTGCAGTGAAGGACAGTGCATAATCTGTATGTGGCCTTTGTAGAAACATTGCTGGAAGGAGCCAGACCTACATACCTGGGAAACTCAAAGCCAAATGAAGTTACATGGGCATTTCAAATCGCAGGCTTGTAGGATGAATGTTTAGCTTCAGTGGCACACAACAAGTTAGCACAACACTAGAGCAGACCCAAAGCTGCTCCTCCACAACCCTGGGCACCAGCAGAGCTAAAATCAGCATCACCTGCCCAAGCCTTGTCTTGAGAAGCTGTCAGGAAGCCATCATGGCAGGTGCAGCCCCAAGTTTTTACAAATCCCAGAGTAATGGAGATTAAAAGATTAATGGTCTGATTTACACTCTTTTGACCTTGATGCATGGGCCTCTCTACCCAGGTCTGAGGCACTATGGCAGCCCGAAGCCTCTGTAGCAGATCTGGGGATGAAGCAGCTGAATTTGCTGAGCTGGCAAAGAGCTCTGGGAGATCTGTCAAGACAGTTGCAGGAGCCACTTGGAGCAGCTTTCTGACTGTTCCTCAGCCACAGCAAACTGGGATTCTCTACATTTTTAATCCATCTCTATGCTAAATACAGTAGATTTTCTTGAACCACACGAGAAAGTGGTCTATGCTGAAAAGGATTACCTTTTGCTGAAGGGGAGTGGTGCTGTCACACAGGGCATGATGGTGGTTCAGCAGCATCACATCAGAGGCAGAGCAGAGCTACACCAGAGGGTAAAATCCTTAACCCCACTCAAGTTAGATGCAGGAAAGTGCAACTGCCTGTAAGCATGGTAGGAGGACAGCATGGAAGCTGCCAGCCTGAGAATCACAGAATTACAGAATATGACGAGTTGAAAGGGGCCCACAAGGAATATCGAGTCCAACCTCTGGCCCTGCACAGGACCATCCCCAGGAGTCACAGCATGTGCCCAATAGTACTGTCCAAATGCTTCTTGAACTCTGTCAGGCTTGCTGCTGTGACCACTTCCCTGGGGAGCCTGTTCCAATGCCCCACCACCCTCTGAGTGAAGAACCTTTTTCTAATATCCAACCTAATCCTCCCCTAATGCAGGGCTCTTCACCATCTTCATTGCTCTCCTTTGCACACTCTCTAACAGCTTAATGTCTTTTTTATATTGCAGCACTGAAAACTGCACACAATATTCAAGGTGAGGCCGCACCAGTGCAGAGCAGAGCAGGACAAACCCCTCCCTTGACCAGCTGGGGATGGTTTGCCTGATGCCCCCCAGGCAAATGTTTAGCTTCAGTGGCACACTGAAGATGCTTTGCCTGATGCCCTCCTGGCTGCCAGGGCACTGCTGACTCACATTCAACTTGCAATCGACCAGGACCCCCAGGTCCCTTTCTGCAGCACTGCTTTCCAGCATCTCATTCCCCAGTCTGTACATATATCTAATGTTGCCCCATCCCAGGTGCAGAATCTGGCACTTTCCCTTGTTGAATTTCATATGGTTGGTGATTGCCCAGTCCCCCAATGTGTCGAGGTCTCTCTGCAGGGCCTTCCTGCCTTAGAGGGAGTCAACAGCTCCTCTCAGTTTTGTGCAGTCTGCAAACTTGCAGTAGTATCCCTTCCTGTCAGATGGGAAGAAGTGAGAGAACTAGGGAGAAGGGGAAAAGGCTGGTGAGAAGATGCTGATGGGAACGAGGCAGCATAGCGAGCATCCCTTTGCTTCAGACTACATCTAGAATAGACTGATGAACTGACTGCATTTTTGTAGTTGCAAGGCTGCAACCAAAGTAACACCTGTAACTACTGTGTAAATTCCAGGATGATTGATTAAAGACTTGAAAAGAAAAGGAAAATTAGCTTTATAAAACATTGAAGACTACCATGCTTCCTAACTTACAGAGATCTCCTCAGACAGACAGGTAGGCCTAGGTTTGGAAGTAGCAGAACATCTTCATAAGTGTTTTCTGGTAGTTTTAAATTATTCTCAATTCTGCCTTTGAATACTCAGTCTTTTTTCCACTGACCATAAAGCATATGCTGTCTTGGATTCTGGTTGTACGAGACTAACAGATAATCTTATTTTTTACATTCAGTCTTTCAGCATTTCTGCCACTGAAGATCCTCTTCTACAGCTTCAAGTTGAAAAATCTTTGTGGCAGATTTGGCATTGCCTGTAATAATTTATGAATGTGATGTGTTGACATGTTTACTGTGTGCATACATTGAGCTACTTCAATAGCTGGATTGTCAAGATGTGTACTCAGGGGAGTGAAGATGGATCCAGGCATACATTTTTGAGGAAACACTTGGGAAACAAAGCAAGCTGTGATGTTTTGGCTGGGCCCCTGCTAGGCTCACTGGAGAGATTTCCCTGGGAGGAATGTGGGCGCCTGCAAAACAAGACATGAAAGACCCCAGAGAATTTACAGAGGACCATTGAAACGGAAGTTTTTAAGAGCAGGACTCCAAAAGCGGTTGCAAGTGCTCAGCTCTGTAGATGTTTAATTTAGTAGATGTTGGCAAGACCACAAGAAAAAGTTCATGTGATATATTTTTTATCCAACATGCTTTGTTTCATTGGTTAAGTAGCTCATCTGTTTTAAAAATGTTTGGGTCATGCAGGAAGGCTGAAGGTCTCTCTGCTCGTATATGTGTGTGAGCTTGGAAAATGCATGGTTTACATAGGCTGGAGCTTATGTTTAGTATGTGAGAATCAAAGTATCCCATGAAAGGAAAGCTAAAAGCTCAAGGCCCACCATAAGCAGAAGGTAAGTCAGAAAGGCCACTGGCAGTCAGAGGTATAGCAGTGACCATAACAACACCATCATCTTTCTTATAAGTCTTCACATGTAATTCTGCTAATGACTTTTATTAAACATTTAAGCCTTAGCATTCAAGTGATTCATATTTGTTACAAAAAAAGTCCCATTAACACAAAGCACAAGTCGAAACAAAGTTAATGAGCCCTAATACTTGCAGGATAATTCAAAATTTAAGGGTGGTATTAACCAAAAAAAAATAAGGAAGACTGCAAAATCCAGTTTCATTTTCCACCAGAGAACATGAGTTTTATCCTTTTGTTTCATAATATTAAATCTATTGCTCAAGTGACTCTTACACTGTTATTAAAGTAGTGCAAGAACACATATATGCGCATAATTAAGTACCCCTATGTGACCATAAAAGGTCTGCCTGGTTGTCCAGGGGGAAGGCAAGTGGAACTTGATTCATCAGCATGAAAGAGGGAATGTCATTACTGTAATCTCTCTGTATTTCACTACTTTGATGAGGCTCAGCCTTATGTGGTAGACTGGTTGGGTGTACAGCACTGGCAACGGGAGTGTTTTGGTGCAGAATCTGGGCTGTATGCCCTGTGCTTCAGAGAGGCAACAGTTAAGTTGACCTGGAACTGCATATGTGAGTATTCATCCTATGGAAATCATAAGCATACCTCAAATCAGACAAGCAAAAATCCTGAGGCACTGGGTGTATTAGATATACCTGAAAAGTTACAGGAATTTTTTTTTTTTTAATTTGCCTTCTGGTTTTGCAGTGTCAGATGTGACTAGCAAATGGGTAAGTGGAAAAAAAGTCACTGACATCTTCCCGCCCTTGAAAATGTGATCTAGCTCAAAGCACTGGCATTTCAATCTTTGTGTTCAAATGAAGAGACCAAACAAGTTCAAGAAACAAAATGGGTAAACAGCACAGCTATAAAATGACATTTTGGAAATGATGAGTGGGCAGTTGTATGGTGACCAATTTCCTATCAGTTATGCTCAATTTCGTGTGGCCCCCATTAACCACAATACCTGACCTGGTAGCTCCCCACACATCCCAGTCATGTTAAAAAACCTTGGAAGTGAAAAAAGGAAATGGGTAGCAACACAACACAATGGAGTTGTGGAGCAGGGCACACACGGCCCCCTGTGCAACACCTAACTCCAGTCCTGGGTAAATAATCACACGCTGCTGCTGTTTAAGAGACACGAGGGGGTTTATAGCAGGACCTAGAGCTACTCCATTGATGTAAGCAAGATCCTTTTGAGCTTTCTCCCCTGTGGGACTGATACCTTTCCTAAGGGGGATCCCTATGTCAAAGGAGCTGTCATCTGTCTGACCCTGGAGCAAGCACCACGTTTTGCCAGAAGCAGAGAGGAGGTGGCAGGGACATTTTCTCTTGAGGTAGAAGAGTCACCTGTGCCCTGCGGCTGCTCTGGGGGCTGCAAACTCAGGCCAAGAGACAAATACCGCAGGAGCTGCTGGCTAGAGAGTCCGGATTTACAGACTCCCCAGGAAAATGAGGCTTAATGAAAAACTCAAAGGAAAATTAGATAAAATGGACTGACATGGACATCACAAAACTTCTACAGCATAACTCATAAATTCTTCCCTGTTTGGAGAGAGGTAAGAATTTAATCTCCATTAATTTAATCCGGCAGTTAGAGATAACAAAGCAGCCCTCTACATGGGAGAGTTAACATTGCTTGGATTGATTCAGAGGGACAAGATACACTTGCAGGCATAGGAAAAATGCATCTCTGATAAAATTTCCACTATTAATATTTTTCCCTTGCAAATGTGGGTCTTCTAAAACACTCTTTTCTTTAGAAAGGATCTAAATGAGGAGGAGGTGGGAAGTAAAGCTACAAAGCATGTACGAAAGCCTCAAATACATGAGTGGGAGGAAGGAGGAAGAAATGAAAGAATAATGAAGCTTGCATCACTGGGAGCAAACAACAGAAGAAGGGAAATGCACATACTTGTGGCTAAATTTTGCAGGAACTTAGGCTGAGGTTTAAAACGGCTGTGGTTAGCATAGATACAGGCACAGAGTAATTCAAATGGCTTGATCAAAGGACAAAGAAATGTTACTACTGATTTCATTAGGAAAATTACCTAGTTTAGAGTTAATGGGTAAGCACAGGAAAAAATGCCTTCTTTGTAATGTTGATATAAAGTAGCCCTGCAAAGGGTAATCAACACCTGTAGTATCTACAATCATTATGAGATTTGGGAATTGCTTCAATGGGGCCAGGATTTTGCACTTTGTGGAAACTGCTGATGCCATCTGTGGGATTTCTTTATGTGGTGATGTTGCAAACAGAAATGCATATTTAAAACAAACAAAATAAAATGAAAATAATGTTATTAACAAGGTGCCTTGGGTCCCCAGGTGCATCAATAGCTTACCCTAAAAGTTTAGCTACTCTTGGGGTGCTGTCACTAAAACTAAATCAGGTGTTTCTACTTTGAGAGCACCTCCAGTAACCACCACTCCAGTGGCTACCCATCTGAACCAGGAAACAAGCCTGGAAAAGGATGCTAGGGTTGGGTTTATTCCACAGCTTCTGATTTTCTGTCAGTGCTTCGCTGGAAGGGCATTCAGCAAACAGAGCTGATCCCTCCTGCCATAGTCTCTGTCACACTGCAGAGCAGTCAGTAGAAAACTTTCAACTGAACCGAATGAGGGACCTGTGTGTTTTACACAGGAATCCTGTGGGATGGGAATGCCTCTGTCTCCATGCCACCAAACCCACCTACAAAATGAAAACTGTAACTTTGCTCAGGAAACCCTAGGGGTTTATTTTCGCTTTGGAATAAACTGAGCCCGTCCATCCATTGAAGAGGCGAGCAGCACGGAATCAACAGGAGGTTTTGCCATCTGCACAGAAAAGCAATGCTCAGGGATATAACTAGGACTAAGGTGGGGGCAGGGAAAAGTTTCATGCCAGCAATTTTTATAAATGAAAAGACTGAGCTGCTACTCCAACTTATGCTGGCTTTTCAAAATCCACTTTGAGACAGCAAGAAAAAAGGGCAGAGGAACAATGTTTCCATTGTTTCCCAGTAAAGCTGTACTTGATACAGATATAAAACTCATTCCTTTTTTTTTTTTAAATTTCAAATATCATCATCAAAATTTGGAGTTGCTACTTTTTGTGCATTGTTGACCTCTGAAGGTTGCAATATGGTGGTGCAAAATCTGGGTCTTCTTGTGTCATGCCCACAGCAAAGCGTGTTGATCTAGGGCTGGTAGCCCTGTACAGTAGAGTAGTGGAGTTCAGGTAGGCAGGATACAGCTCTCATTCTTCCCTATGTCCAGGCTTGCTGTCCAGGAAAGAATGTACCCCTTCAGGGAAAAAAGCCCCTCATCCTATCCCAAACCAGTCATTCCCACATTATGACAAAATAAGGGATAGGCTTTTCCTATAATCACTACAGCAATCACATGTACCTGGAGTTGTCACTCTCCAGGCTTGGTTGGAGGAAGCTAAACTTACAATTAATAATTAAATGTCCTTTACAGGTTTGACAGTCTCGAAGCATGTGACAGTGCCAATGGCACCAGCTGCCTCCGAGACCATGCGAGCCTTTGCACTCACAGACAGGCCCCACTTCAGCCCAAAGCTCCCCCTCACCTCCTTTCATAGGAGCAAGGCAGGAGAGGCAGCTGGAGAAAACTGGGGTGAGGGCTACAAAGAGTCAAAGGAGTGAGGAGGAGGAGCAGGTGCATCCTCGGCACTGCAGGCTCTTCTGGCATGGGGATCTTCTTCAGGCACCGATCTCTTCTCTGCGGTGACCAACGACAGCACCTGAAGGAATGACCTGAAATTATCTCAGGGGAGGTTTAGGTTGGATATTAGAAAAACGTTCTTCACCCACAGGGTGGTTGGGAACAGGCTCCCCAGGGAAGCGGTCACAGCAGCAAGCCTGACAGAGTTCAAGAATTTGGATAATATTCTCAGGCACATGGTGTGACTCCTGGGGATGGTCCTGTGCAGGGCTAAGAGTCTGACTTAGTGATCCTTGTGGGTCCCTTCTAACTCAGCATATTCTGTAAATCTGTGATTCTGACTTTTCTCTGTTTTCAGCTGGAAAGAACATGGTACAAGGAGTTGCCAGGCCTTGGCTGCGGCTCCCAGTGGGTAAGATGGTACCAAAAATAACAGTTTTAGTTCTGCATGTTCCGGTTTTCAACACGTAGGAGCCCGGCTCTGGTGGCATGAAGGCCGCTCGCAGTCACAGTGCGATGGCCAAGAAAGGCAGCTGAGGCAAGCGGGCACTCACTGGGGGCCGTGTCCCTCCGGCTGGCGGTGGCCGGGCCAGGCCCCCGTGGGACAGCGGGCCAGAAAGGGTTTCCCGGAGATGAAAGGGACAGAACGCGTAGGACCGGCACTCGCCGCCCTCCCTCCGCCCGGGGCTGCTGCATCCCCGCGCACCCGCAGGAAAGCACCCTTGCGGGAACAGCATCTCGCAGCCCGTCCCCGCCGGTTCCCGCTCCCGAAGTTTCCCTCGGGGAAGCCCGTCGCGGGTCCCCGCCGCCAGCTGCGGGGGGCGGCCCGGCGGCGCGGGGCGGGGCGGCGGGCGGCGCTAGGGCCCG
>VXAY01004707.1:944360-1016220 GCA_013399855.1 Oxyruncus cristatus | reverse complement strand
GGTGCTGGGGCAGCGGCGCGGCCGGCGGCCCCCCCACCGCTCCCTTTTGTTCCTGCGTGCCGCCCGCCTTGGATCCCCGCCCGGGAAGAAGCCGCTCGGTACTTCCCGGGCTCCGTCTGTGCCTGCTCACCCGCCTGAAGGGCATCCTCCTCCGGTGATGCTGGTCTGTCAGAGCTGCCAGGAAAGGGATTTTCCCCTTCCCACAACAGCTCCCCGTTGCTTGCTTGTCTTCAGTGCCGGCTCTTCACTTAATTGGACTTACCGTGTGTTGTTGATTCCTTCACAATGTATGCGGGTGTCCCTGCACCTTGGGAGAAGGATTTCCTTATTGACTTGCCGACTGTGCTGCGGCCAGGTATTATTTACATCATCAAAGATATGCCTGTGTAAATGGGCTCGCAGGGCTTCAGCGCGGCTGCTCTTAGAGCCCAGTTTGCCGAAACTTTAATTGCAGCCGGCGATGTTGTGCCATGGATCCATTTACGTCAGGGCGGTCCGATACTCTGGTGGGATAACGGCCTCGCCGAGGTGGTCGCTTTTCACGCACGGAGTAATCCTGCTGTTTCATGGGTGGAATCGGAAACAAAAATGAGCAAACAATGAATCCCTGTTTATAGTGTTTTTTTGTTTTTTTTTTTTTTTCTTTTCTAAATCTGACATGCTAACGTCGGTTACGGGCACAGTAAATCGGGCAGCAAACCCCCAGTTTTCTCCAGCACAGCCCACGTATCACCCGGTAAACAGCATAAACTGTGATCACTTTGCAGCCGAAAATATAAGGCCTTGCAGCCCTGGCTGTCGGAGCGTTACGTGTCATTAAAGTAGCTCTCTTGGAGGAGAGGGACTGTCCCAGGAGCTGCAAAATCTATAAACACTTTTCTGATTGGTTTAAAAATTTAGACACAGGAAGCGGATGGTATCTAATAACAGACAAGTAGAGACACTGTTGTCATTGAAACTGAGAAGACTACCCCCCCTCCCATATATTTAAAAAAAAAAATAGGCAAAAGAAAAAAAGTCTGCATATCATCAGAAATGCCTGCAGACCGCTTTGGCTGCTGTTGCCTTTCCCACAGCATCTGTTGAAACCTGAGAACATGCCTGTCAAATCAAGGTCATTTTACAATAAAACCCCGTGCTGCCGCTTCCCTCTCTCCTCTATGGACATTGTCCCGCACTTTTCACCCAAGGAGTTGGGAAGATGCAGCCACCTGCCCGTGCCCACGGGGCTGCCCTGTGGTGGGTGTTGTGCCCCAGCCCGTCCTGCTGCTGGGGAATCCGAGGAAAGGCTCAAAGCAGCAGGCCCAGTTACTTTTAAAAGCCAAAAGTAACATGGAATGACACTTTTTTAGTCAAATGATCAGGCCAGGTTTCTTTCTGTGGGAGTCTATGGACCTGGCAGAGAAAGTTGGGACTGATCTCCCAAACTTGAATTCAGGCCATTTCACAAATCTGCCTCACCTAAAAAAAAAAAAAAAAAAAAAGTGGTAAATGGCTCTGGGAAGCCCTATGCAATTACTTAAAAAAAAAAAAAATCACGGTTCAGTTATACCATGCTATTTAAGGACAAAAGCAGAGATACGAGAATAAAATATACTTCATTGCTGCTGAATGCAGCGTGAGAAAATCAGACTATTATGTGGTAAATTGAAGTTTTACTTTGCTGGGCTATTGAAAGGTTATCACGTGTGAAAGGAGAGAGCTATTTTGTTTTTGGAGCAGAGGAGAAGTATTTCACAGCAAACTCAAAAGAAAGGTGTTAATGGTTTTGCTTATTTTCTTGGGTATCACCCCTTGATTTCAGATGTTTGTGATGGAGAGGTGTCTTTGAGTATTCACTGCATATTCTCCAAAACATTTCCTCTTCTTGCTCCCTTTAATCTTCATTTTGCAGTGACCAAGCTGAGAAATAGCACTTGAGTGTTTCACCCACTATATAAATCAGCACTTTGAAATCTTAAATGACCGGTTTGACCTCTGTTGCATCTGTGCTTGTGTATTTCACTTTTTGCATTATCGTTTCTTAAAAGCAGATGAGCAGGTCTTAGAGATCAGGAGGTAAATCCTGCTGGGTGCTGAGGCGAAGGTGCCCAGTGCCCTCTCCACCCAAAGCAAAACTTTTTAATTTGCTACCTGAAAAACCCAAGGCCTGTCTTTAAAACTTGGTTGTAGGCAGAGCAAGCTGAAGGGATGGTAGAGCCAGGGGGAACAGCCACCCACTTCTGCCTGAGGAGTCCCCACTGGCATCTGGGCTGGCACTGTGGGGTGCAGGAGGTGGGACCCCCCCCCTCCCTTTGTCAGGGAGAGGCTTAGGGATTTGGGCAGTTATTTAATCCAGCCCACATCTGATTAGCCAGATGTGGTTTTTAATTCCTGAGGAGTTCAAATGGAGAAAGTTTGGCTTGGTAGCGAAAGTGTGCTTGCTTCTAGAAGTGAATTTCCTGTTGTTGGGAGCACCCTTATCAGCAGGAAGGTTTGCCGGCAGGAAGCGTGTCGGTTACTTGTTTTTACACATTGAAGGAAATGAGCTGGATTAGGTACCTTCCAGATTTACCCTTCATCAGCTCTGTGTCTGTGCTACTTTATTTATCTCTAATGGTTTTAGTTTGTAAAAGTTTTGTGATGTCCAACATTCCCAAGGGAAATACAGGAAGTTAAATGCTTGTGTTGTCCTACCATTTTTTGCTGTTATAAAAAAACACCCCACCAGCCTCTCTGGGCTGCATTTTCAAAATTTGCAATTTATACCTTTTGAGCCTCATTACTGGTACTCAGATAGGCTTTTCTTTTTCTTCCCCCTTTAGAATGAAAGATCAAAAAATGCACCAGTTATTTTACTAATAGGAGCAGTCCTTACACTTCTGAACTGCCTTTCATCATGGATCATAAATCACTTTACAGAAATTAATGTTCTAATATCCACAGAAGTTGTATGAACATAGGAAGCTGAAACTTAGCATTTTACATGGACTGCACAAAGTTGCAAGGCAAATTAGGAGCAGAGCTTGGAGTCAAATTAATTGCCCCTTAATTAGCGATTGCTAATGGATTAACACTTTGAAAATGTGTTTGTCTTTCCTGAGTGCACTCATGCTAATGCATGGGTGCTGTGCGTACGTGTTTGGGATATGGGGTCCGGGGTGAGAATGCAAGCAGTGGTTCCAGAAAATGCCAGTCATTTACTGGTCCCTGCCCAGTGTGGCATGGCTGGGATGCCAGGTTGGAGGCTTGTAAGATTAGACATGGCTTTGGACGAAGGTCAAGACCAAAGGTGAGCGCTGAGGTTTAGGTCTGTGTGTTCTAGTAAGCAGGGAGGTTCAGGGAAATAAACATTTCTCTGATGTTGGTTCACAACAGAGTTTTTATGGTGTTAAGCTGAACTTTTGCAGAGCGTTTTGAGGGGGAAAGTTACATAAACTTATAAGAAGATGTCTGGCATGCTAAATAGTGATTTTTGGTGTAGGAGATGTCTTGGTGTTCAGAGCAGTTCCTGGCAGAAGCTGCCAGGGCTGTCCAGAAGCCTAAGCTGGGCTGGAGCAGGACTATCGTTGCTGATGCTAAAATTTGCCAGTTTGTGACTTCAGATGTAACACAATGCAGCACAGCTTTAGCCACAATTTTGACATATTTGTAATGAAACTGCATTTGGCTTGTTACCTGCTTTTATGACCATGCCAAAGTAAAACTGTAACAAAATAAAGAAAAAAAAGGAAGCAAAAGGACTCCCACAAAGCAGCATTTCATTTAAATGTAGAACTTACAGCTGTGTTTTTTCAGAAGTGATCAGCTGATTCTGAGAAACCAGTCTGAAGCTCTGGAAGACAAGGCAGTTTTTGGGAAGTGATTCTTGCCTAGATTTTGAAAATTATTCTCCATTTAAGGTGCCTGAAGATGAGCTGCCAAGCATCAAGGCAACTCAAACCCTCCTTAACCTCGCTGTAAGACTTTGGGTGCCTTTAGCACACTTGGGACTTTTAACTGATCTGGGCTGAAGCTGGTTGTTTAGCCAAAAGTTTGTACCCTGGGTGCCTGTGTAGCTCACAGAGGAGCGAAGCTCCCTGTGCCCTATTTGTTCCCCTTCAGGATGGGCATGAAGTGGTGGGGTAGCCCTGCTCTGGCAGTGGCTGGTGAGGATGGTCTGGGGACCATCACAGCTGGACACAACTGTCGGGTGGTTTGAGTCAGGTAGGACCACCCTCATGTCAGCCCGGGTGTGGGTGGCCACTTGCTTGCTGGGGGTCAGTTTTTCCCCACCACTCTCAGGGAGGAACATAAGTGACACCTTTTTCAAAACTCTCCATAAAGCACATCTATTCCATAATATCTGCAAAAATTCAACTGACTGCTGGAGGTGAAGCTTCTACTTATTATGCTGGACAGTATTTTGTCACTCTTTCCTTTTATTTCTCTTATCTGTAGTCTGAGAGTCTCTGTTGGACATGGTTTTCTTTGTGTCAGCGCTGACTGCAGGACAGACAGATGGCAAGGCTGTGACCTCTGGTCAGGCTTGGTAGGTGGCACTGAATGGAAAGATCTGTCTAGATGTTTGACAATGGGTTTTTTTACAACATTAGCAGGAATTTACATCAATGCTAGCTGATACAATGAAATTGCCAACATCAAATGTTTTTAGCTTTTACTGAAAATAGGTTAAAACCAAGTAAATACAGGTATTATTTCAGGAGTGGGACGGTTTTGGCCTATACCAGCTTCTTCCTTTGCTGTCCTCCCACGTGGTGGGTTGTGGAACCCTGCACTGAACTGTTTGTTCAGGCCGAGTGCTAGGTTTCCGGGTGGGAGCCTAATGGCAAACTGCTTACCTGCCACCTGTTTGCTGATGGATCCCACTCACCGTGTCTGGGCACACCTCTTTCTGTTGCAAGGGGAATACACCAGACTTCCTAACAGATGGGACTTTGTGTATGAGACAATCCCAGCTAGACTCTGGAAAGAGTTTCACAGAATGGTGGCTTCATTGGAAATGGCTTCTCAATGCTGTTTGGCAAAGCTGTTTGTTGCTCTTTTTAGTGTAGTTCTCTGCCAAACCTGTGGCTGCCCCGCTGGACTGAGCAATGGCCTCATGTCTCCTGTGGCCCTGTCTCCCATCCCAGACTTGCCAAGGCCCCCCTGTCCAACCCCTGGCAGCTCTGTGGCTCCCGGTACAGAACTGCTTTCTGGTTTATCTCTTGGACTTTATAGAGAGGCCAACCTTTTCCCTGGATAAAGCTGGCTTCTGGCACAGCATACAGACGTGAACTCCGGAGCCTGACCCATCCATGCAGGGCCCTGCTTGCAGTTAGGGCTTCTTGGGGCCAATTCAGTTGGTGGCCGGGCTTGCTGTGGAGAGGAGCAGAGGCATTAGAGGGCTTATGAGAGGTTACTAGAGATGGGAGGAAGTTGTAGGTCTGACCCATCCAGATTTAACTGAATTATATCTCATTTTACCCCCAACTCCAACTTGTTTTTACAGTAGATCATTTGTAGAAGCTACTCAATTAATATGTTAATTTTAACACCAGATTTTATAAAGCTTTTATGTTGGAGGTAGTGAAGGGATCCAAATGTTTTGATCCTATTTTTATCATTATCTTCACTGAGTTTTTCTTACTCTGTGCTTTGCAGAGAGGAGAGAAATTTTAATAATTCACTAATATACTTTCACTTCATTAACATTTTATCATTCTGGTGTAGTGCATATGGTGAACTCCTTAGCACTTTCATTAAACGCCTGACCTTGCCCCCACGCTCTCACATCCCTCCAGGTATGGAAAACCCTAAATGCAGGTGCTATTCTGCCTTTTGGAAAGAGCTTTTCTCTTTTTCCAACAGATAGTAAACTGAACAAAACATGTAAGAGTTTTTTTGTGAGTTTGGTTTTGGGATTTTTTTTTGTTTGTTTGTTTTTGTGGGTTTTTTTGTTGTGTTTTTCTTTGGTTGCTTTTTTGTTTTTACAAACTGGAAACATTTATACAAAGATAGCAGCAATGGTTAGGTTGGAGCCACTAAGTGTCAAGCCTCCAGCTACTGCAAAACTTAAGTATGGTCTAGAGAGTGTGAAGATGCAGTGTGTTATTGTGGTATTGATTGCATCATTTTGTACTGTAGCATGTTTGGTTCAAGCAGAGATTTATACTGGTATTAAAATCGTTATGAAACTTTTAGGTGCCTTACCTGGGATAGCACAGTGTTTGGTATTAGGAGGGTACAAATAACATGTAACACTACATGTTAATCTTGGTGATTCAGTACATAAATTTGAAGGTGTGTGCCCACCTTGTGTTAAACGTGTGCCCACCTTGTGTTAAAAATGTGCCCACCCTGTGTTAAACAAGCTTTTTAATTGTGTCTGAATTTGAAATTGGTGTTCAACTTTTATGGCAACTCTCTTTTCCTTATTTTTTCTTTTTTTTTCTTCTTTTTTCCTTTATTTTATCATAAAATAAATCTTAGTGCGTGATTTGTTATTACTGTTAATTAAATACTGTTAGCACACCAGATTATTTCAGGCATACTCAGAAGGCTTAAGAAGCCAAACAGGGCTGAGAAGTGGGTAGATACACGAGGCTGGAGACTGGAAGGAAACCTTCTGCGTTGGGAGCAATGGAGAGCTATGGGACATGTAAGAATTTCAGGAGGAGTCATGTTTTGAAAAGAGTGTGGCTGTTGGGAGTCCAGAGGGCAAGAGATCACAGTAATAAATACGGCAGATCTTGAGGGAACTAGCTGAAGGTTTTTACTTGTCAAATAGAATATATTTGCTTTTAGAGGCACCAGGACAGAAACTCATCTCTTGTAAATTGGTATAATGCCATTGGAGTTAGTGGAATTACACTGACTTACACCAACTGATGGTCTGTCCGGGGTTATTACAAGAAGACTGAGGATTCGAAGAATGGGGGAACTGGAAGAGGTTATAGGCCTGGGCAACAGGGAGGATGGAAGTTTGTTCAGAAGTGATAGAGAGGCTGGGCAAGCAAAGGACGATCACAAGGTCCATTGCAACTATATTGGATTTGATTTGACGATGAGATGCCCAAGAAGAGATGTCATCAAGGCAGGCTGAGAGATGGACTTGGCTGAGAGGAGAGTCAGTGGCAGAAAGTACACTTCACATTGGCACAGTAGTGATTGGTGTGAGAATGAAATAAGATCACACATGGGTTTGGGGTGTGTGTGGGACAGGCCACGGCAGAAGCTGGGGGAGAGGATGTGAAGTTACAGAAGACTTGCTGGATGAGGATGAAGAGGGCCAGAAAACAACATCTCACATAGTCAAGAAGGGACCAACGTCTTTCAGCCTGAGAGGAGGAATAGAAAAAAACCATAAAATATTACTCAGATATAAGAAGAGAAAGGGAATGACATTGACTTCTTTAGAGACATGAGCTGTGAGTAATTTCTACCACAATTAGTAAACTTTGAAAAGCTGAGCTATAAATAAGGTACATCTTCACTGGTATGTCTGATTATTCCCCTCCTCACTTCTGTTGTTGCAAAGTAGTCTCATATAATGCTGCAACAGACCTTAATGTCCTGGAGATGGTCACAGCAGCATCACTAATGGGCACTGTGCTGTGTGGTGCTCTGCGCCTCTCAGCTCTGGGGTGAAGTGGCCATGTTAGCCCTGGCTTACCCTGGGGATGCCCAGCTTGGCACTGTGCCTGCTGCATGTGGGATCCCAGGGCAAGCGCTGCAGTCAGGTTGTTGCTCAGGAAATTCAAAGGGGTGCTGGGAAGTCGCAGGGTTCTGGTTAAATATACTGGCATTGTAGCTGCAATTGCCACACCCCAGATATTAGAGCCCACGTGGGGGAGTGGGGCAGTGCTGAACCACCTGCGGGTACAGGGGACCAGGGGAGGCAGTGGATGGGTTCCCCTTGGTCTGCCACGTCGGTCAAGAGCAGGGCTGGGCTGTGATGAAGAAGGCCTGGGGGGAAATATTGCAGCTTCAGTTTGTGTTGTGACTGAGCTGGAAATCTCACTGGAGATGTATTTACCATGGAGTAACTTTGTGAGAGGAGAAAGAAAACAGATTAGAAAAAATGAGGTAAAATGTAGGAGAAATGAAATAAAATAGAGCAAAAAAAAAAAAAAAAAGGAAATTAGGCATGTGTGTTAGGATGGTCACCTTAGTTCACAAACAGGTCTCATTTCTGGAGTAACTGCAACCCATTCACAGTCCTGGGGCCCAGTGCAACAACTGGAAACAGGCTGACTGGAAATGGGACCAGAGTAGGGATACCAAGGCAAGAAAAATAAAAAAAACCCAGCACAAATAGTGAAAAGTAAAGTGTGTTTTAAAAATACTTCTGTTTTTTTGTAAGCCAGGGTACCATTTCTGACTGATGGAGACATTCCCATTTCCCATTCAGGACTCTGGGGATCTCCCAGTTCAGCACCTCAGAGGCAGCCAGCCTGGGTTGGAAAGTCAGTGTCTTTAAAAACAGAAGGCATTTTGGCTTTCCAAGTGGAACAGTTTCTTTCTTTCCTAGTTGTATCGAAAGCATCTGTTGCTGCCATTGCAGCAGTTTGAGAAAAATGGCTGAGCATCTTGAAGCTAAAGTAGTTGAGAAATGACTCCTAGGGAAAGTAAGGAGAGATGTGGTGGGCTCAGAGGCACAAAAATGGATGTGAAGCATTTCACCATGGGTCACTCAGGTGGATTGCCCCCAGAAAGCAGTAGTTCCCCTTTTACAATGTCTGTCTGTGGTCGTAAAGCCGGGGGGCTCGTTCCTGCTCCTGGTTCTGCGCAGTCATCAGGAGGTGGAGGACTGGCATGAGCTCTGGCGATGGCCTTGCTCTGGTTCCTCAAGGGCTGGCAAGGAGGCCATGTGCCTCCAGCTGTCACCCAGGCTGATTAGAGACCGTGGCTCTAGGATCAGGTTTTCTGGTGGTCTGTTCCTGTTCTGTAAGGTTGGAGAGTTGTACAGAAGCGCTGAAGGGATGGAGCAGATGAGAGGGCCAGGCACAAGTATATACCCCCCTGATCCCCTTTCTAAGGGTATGATTCTACAATGCTAGTGGCAAAGACTTTTTCTAACAGAAAAGCAATGTTATCTTTCCTCGTGGGGCTTCATGAAACAGCATTTGCTATGCTGATGATAAGAATAGTATTGGTCTTGCCCACTTGCCCTTTCTCCCTTTGAGGGTAATGTCCCAAGCCAGTGACTCTGCCCACTCCCTGTGTGGTCTCTGCTTGGTTTATTCAAGCCAGGCTTCCTCCCTTCTTGCTTTTTTGTATTCTCTGCTCAAATGAGGATGCCTGTTCATGGTGTGACATGAGCACTTCAGAAATTGCTTTGAAATCTGGAGCAGGATTTTTTTAATAGTAATTTTCATTTTGAGTTTGTGTTTAGTCTTGCTACTCTTAGCTGCTGCTGGTTCTGTGAGGGTATGAGCTGGAACTGCAGAGCAGCAGGGATCCCAAGCAGCCTGCTCTCTCCCAAGACATAGTGTGGAAAAAAGTTTTTCATTCTGACCCCAAAAACCTACAGTCTATGTAAGGTATTTGGAGCAAAAATTGCTCCAATATAGAATTATATAGAATTATTATAAACTACACCAATATAATTATTTGTCTTGCTTTCACTTTTCACACGTTTTATTTAAGCTCCTGTCACCCACTAATAACATAGGAACATTGGGGAAATGTGAAAGGTATGCACAGTATTATTGGCATTTCTCGAGCAGCTGCTACTGGCCTGCTTACATTCAGTGGGTTTCTTGCTGTCAAAAACACTTTTAGCACATGAATGAATGGGCAGGAAACCACCTAAATATTGATTAATTTTGACAGAAACTTCCCTCCCACCTCTTGCTCATTCAAAACAACAGCGATTAAGGTAGCAGGATTCAGCTCATGGGCTGTTGGGAAGAGCTTGTTTTATTTAAAAAGTAGAGCTTTGCTGTGATAGACACTCTTGGGTGCTAGTGCTAGGAATCATAGAATATCCTGAGTTGGAAGTGACCCACAAGGATCATTAAAATCCGACTCCTGGCCCTGCACAGGACAGCCCCAAGAGTCACACCATGTGCTTGAATGCATTGTCCAGATTCTTCTTGAACTCTGTCAGGCTTGGTGCTGTGACTGCTTCCCTGGGTAGCCTGTTCCAGTGCTCAACCACCCTCTGGGTGAAAAACCTTTTCCTAATAGCTAACCTAAATCTCCCTTGTTACAACTTCAGGTCCTTCCTTCATGTCCAGTTACTGGTCACCACAGAGAAGAGATCAGTGCCTGCCCGTCTGCTTCCCCTTGTGAGGAAGTTGTAACTGCAATGAGGTCTCCCCTCAGTCTCCCCTTCCCCAGGCTGAACACACCAAGTGACCTCAGCTGCTCCTCATATGGCTTCCCCTCAGGGCCTTTCACCATCTTTGTTGCCCTCCTTTGGACTCTCTCCAATAGCTGAATATCTTTCTTATATTGTTGTGCCCAAAACTGCCTCAATATCCAAGGTGAGGCCACACCAGTGCAGAGCAGAGCAGGACAATCCCCTCCCTCGACCGGCTGGCGATGCTTTGCCTGATGCCCCCCAGGACAGGGTTGGCCCTCCTGGCTGCCAGGGCACTGCTGACTCACATTCAACTTGCCATCAATCCGAACCCTCAGGTTCCTTTCCATGGCACTGCTTTCCAGCCTCTCATTCCTCAGTCTGTACATACCTCCAAGTTTGCCCTGTCCCAGGTGCAGAATCTGGCATGGATTGATTGTTTCCAAATGCAAGGGACAAGAGGTTCAGCCCAGGTGCAACATTTGGAGGTGAGGAAGCGCCTTGTCTTTTACAAGTGTTGAGGCAAGTAGCATGACACTTTGGAAAATTAGTCCTTCTGGTGCCAGTGTGGGCATGAATGCTGGCAAAGATTGAAGCTTGTCCCTTTTCACGCCAAACTCTGTTGACTGATAGTCTTAGCTGATTTTAGTGAAGATTGTACCTCATGCTTGGCATTTGATCGTGTAGGTGGTTGATGTTTCAAATCTACCTTTGTGTATTCATGGGGAGTTCCTGTGGGATGCAGTAGCAGTTGCTTCTGGTTTTATGGATGAAGAATTTGATGCTCCATTGCCATCGCTGATACAGTGATGGTGATAATGGTTATCATTAACCTGTATTCCAGTGGTGGATAAACATGTTAGTATTTGGCTCTTCTTCAGACATCTTAGCTCTCTGAAGTGAGTCGTCTGTTGATACCAAAGGTGATTTATGTGACTGTTCTCACTCTGGCAGTGTGAGCGATGCACATATGGCTCTTTGGAGCCAGCAGATGAGAAGACCTCTTTATACACAGGTATGCTGCAACATAGATTTATATTGTTGTAACCGTGGTATCTGCATCTTGTTATGAACAACACGCAATCCATTACTTGTTTGCACAAAATTCAGCACTTTACCAGCCAATGAAGTGAGGAGCAGAGGGCCAAACTCATTCCCCTGGGAACAGTGTATAGACCTTTACTGACTTGCAAGCCCATAGACTGATCTCTGTCTTGTGACTAGAGAAGCAAGTTAAATTGGGGCTGTCAACACACTTGTCTCTGATGTCTAAAGACTGAACCCAGATAGCAGCCTTTCCCCAAGTTACCGGCATCAGCTCTCTCTCTTGGCCACCCTCATGTACAGAGCTACAAGATAGTTGTCTTCATATTTAATTGGCTAAACCTGTTAAGGAGGAGACAGACAGACAGGCGTGGACAGCAGGATCATTGAAGACTTTTTAAATAGCTAATAAAGCTAACCCCCCTAAAATGCCTAAGTATCAGTCTAAAGAATTGCTTTGTCTATGAGCTTCAGAAGAAGGAAACCCGGTTCGATTAGAGAAATGCATGTAAGGAGTTTATTACAATATGTTAATTACCACTACCAATAGTTATCTGTTATTATTAAAGCAATTTCCTTCAAGATAAAATAATGAAATGTAGATTTTCATGTATCTTAGTCAGTCAGAAGCCCAAGAAGATACTCCTGTTCCACTTCTATCTTGTGGTATAAAGTAATGCAACTCCACTGAAGTCAGAGGTGGCTATCTGGGGAGAAGACATCTTCCTTTTTTACTAGAGAGCTTTAATGCAACATTGTTTTATTTCTGCACATTAAAGTTAATAACACAGCAAGTGTATTTTGAAGTTAAGTCTTTCTAGGATCTCTATATGTTAAATATCTGTGAACAAACTTTATAGTCGCTCAGTAGGCCCTCACGATATATCATTTTGAGCTGCCTTCTATCTATTACCTTTTATCTGCCTGCAAAATCCATTTCTAATTCTGGCCATATCTCCTTTGCGATCACTTGCCAGAAATCTATTCCCACGATTCTCCTTATTTTAGTGAAATATCTCTGCTTCAGCACCTTTCCCAAGGTGGCTGATCTAATCAGGGCACTATCAGTTATCACTTCTCATTTCCTTTGCTAGCTCTGTCAAATGCAATGCACAGCCTAACAAAGTGACATTCAAATACTCTCAGTGACCAAGGCTATTTCCCTCTCTTTTACTCTGCAAAACTGGAATTGTATTTGGCTTCTTAAGCACATGCCCTTCACTCCAGGAATGTGACTTGTAAAATGCACTGTGGGAAGAGTTAATGTTAAGCAGATGAAATAGCTGCCTCTTTGTTTATCACAGTTAGGTTCTATTGATAGTGACCATCTGGATATTCAATCCCACATCCACACCTTCTTTTTCTCAGGTAGAGAAGAACAATGCTTAATTCCTGCCAACTGTAAGAGAGCCCTACTTTGCTGTCAGAGAAATGAAACTTGTTACCTCCCTGTTGCTAACCTCCATTCTTGTCTGTTTCCATACATGTGTTTCTCTTAAATGACTATGCAAAGGTCAGCATACACCAAACGGTGTTTTTCTCAAATAAGGACTCACCTGTGTAGTTGGGTCCTCTCTTTAAGGTTAAATGTGGTTTCTATGGACACAGGTCCAGCAATAGCATCTTTTTTTGGCCTCTATTTTTTTTCCCTTGGGTGACAAACCTCTTAGTGTTATCTTAGATTGCTATCACAGACTAATGCTTGTTTTAATAAGTGTGTGGCTGACTATTCCATCCGCTCTAGAAGATAAAGTTATCCACGTGTGTCCTCACAGCCCTTCCTGCTTTGCACCATTTAACACGTGCTGTCATGAGCCCTGCTTTGCTGCAGTCTCATTTCTCCCATTGGTTTTTGTGAGGGCTGAAGCTTAAATCCTGTTTTTTTGGAGGAGAGCAGGGACTAGGCTTTTGCTAGACTGGCTAGGAGTGTGGGAGGAGCCCTCTTCCTGCACCTATCCTGGCTGCAGAGTACCACGCAGTCAATACTTACATAGTGCTGGGAGTTTACTGTGAACAGCACAGCTCTTGATTTCTTTTGAAATTCATATAGCCAGTTTTTTTGGTCTTTTTTGGCCCCCACTGTGTAAATCAAATAAACATGTCTTGCAGTCTGCAGATGATTAACGCATGTATTTTCCCCATAGCCTGTTACAGGTTGCACAATTGAGTTTATGAGTTTCAGACAGTGAGAGGAAAAATTAAGAAAACAGATTTTAAGCTGACAAAAAGAACCAGTCTGATTTGTTATTTATGGCCCAAGGTACAACACCAAACAGGTGCTCTGTGTTTCAGCTCTTTGGCACATACTTTGGTGAGCCATATCCCAGACTGGAGAACTTCCACAGCAGGGTGTTTGCAGTTTCTGCGAGCTGTCCCTTGGACACTGTTCCCTCTGGTTGGCTGCAGAGCTGCAAACTGGGGAGCATTTGCCCTAGCAGGAGATAGCAGAGCGAATGTCTGGGTGTCCTTAAATGGTAGTTTTCTGTGCAGCTAAATAACAAGGATGGTGTCTAATGGCTTAAAAAGCTGTTCATTGCTGCATTTTTTTTCTAGCTATTTCTTCACAGTAAGAAGGTAGAGAAATCTGCATTAAAATAATAATTAAATGCTGACAGTACTGAATTTCTACCCAGCATGAGTTGGCAGCAGTTGCAAACCAAAACATTAGGTCATTAAAGAAGAAAGAAAAACCTTATTAAATACCTCTGTACCTTTTTCTGATTAGCTGTTCTTAAACCTAGCATGTGGCTATAATAGAAGGGTGTACTTGACAGCAGCAGTTGTTTTTTTTTTGGAAAGGTAAAATACTCAAGTTTTAATGTGTATATATGTGTGTTTGAAAGGATTTCTTGCTGATCTTAGCTATGAGCCACCACAAATTCTTCCTGCCAGGAAATACGTGAAATCCCTTCAATGCTATGTTTCTGGAGAGAACAGTTAACAATGACTAATGTGCTCAGGGTTTTGTTTTGGTCTCTTTTTCCTCTTCTTTGGCTAGACAGAGCTGATTTTGCACTTGAGAGCTGAACAGCCACGGTAGACCTTGCTGTAGCATTGGTGGATTGAAGCACTGCAAGGCTCAGGGGCTGGCTGCAGTGTACATCCTGCAGACACAGAGGTAAAAGGGTTTCTGCCCCAAAGAGTGTGCTGTGATGGGAAGGTACATGAAGTCGGTGAGGACTCAAAAGGGGGAGAAAGAGTGGTGTTGGGTACAGAAACCGCCTTTGCTCCACACCCACTCATGGCCTGAGGTCCACTGCTCTCAGAGGCAAGCTGAAGCTGGGTTTCTTCTATTAAAGCACCATTGGCTGAGGAGACTGCAAAGTAAAAACGTGTCCAAAGGTTCATTTATAGGTTGCCACTTTTCACCACCTGTTTCTTGCTTTGATGTACTCCATCATATATTTGTTCCAGTGTACTCTGTATCAATATTTTAGGGGCTGATACCTATCTGTGTTTCTGGAGCTCATTCAAAGCCCTCTTCAAGGAAGCTTGGAGCTAGCAAGGAGGAGAGGAACTGAAGCTGTTGGGGAGCTTGGGCCACTGCAGCAGAGTTGTAGCTGCCACTGGCCCTGTGGGAAGTCCTGGAGTTTGAGAGGAGTCAGTGGGATGCTGAATATCCTCTCCAAGTGCCAGGAGCATCTCTGAAAGCTGTATGACCTCTGTAGCCAAAACATACTTCCCAAGCATATGCTGGGTGTGGAAGGACATCCTGCCTGCTGTGGCTCCCGCTTCCATCATATCAGAGCAACTCATTTGTCTGTAGTGTGTGCATTATGATGCCAGCCCTGTAAGAAACCACAGGGTCTTCCTTCTCTTTCCCCTCCTTCTGGCCCTTATTGAGACACTTATATTTGAGAAACTGAGGAACAGGGGGATAAGAGAAGATTGATAAGTTATTTCAAACTATTCTGTTTTTCAAAGATGTAGCATAGCATAATACAACTTTTTCCTGTATTAATACACTCCTTTGAGTACTACTGCTTTTAGGTTTCAGTGTTGCAGCTGTATAGCCTGAGCACATCAGTTATTTGGAGGTGGGCACAGGTGCTCCAGCGACCCTGGCTTCTGCTTAGGAGCTGGATCCCGAGCCCCCTGGAAATACCCTGGGTTTGGAAAGCAGAGCAAAAGGCATATGTCTGCAAATGTCAGAGCAGTGATTTTTTTCAATTAAATTTAGCAACCAAGAACAACAGAAAACTTTGGCTGTATTTCTCTCCTGTACGAAGATGTGCCAAGCAAAGAACAGATGGGGTCAGAGGCTGCCTGCAGTTGTCTGGGTGTTGGACTGCCTCCTTCCCAGCCCTGGCAGGAGTCAGAGTGACCTGCTCTCATGTCTGCTGCCTTTGCTTCCCTAAAGCTTCTGCCTCAGTCACAATCTCGCGAAGTGACACATGCCAGGATATCCCTCTGCAATGTGCTGGAGGGGGGGAATTAAAGTCTCTCTCCATGAGGACCCTTCCTCCGCCACCACTAGACCTTAGTGACAGAAAGGGTCTGAGAGCCTACCCCTCATATCTCCAAGTTCATGGGTCCTTGTAGCACTAGCACTGGGTTGAGACAAACTATTTCTCTGCTGACATTAATGTACTTGACCCTTCAGAGTGCAAGGTAGCCAAGCAGTTACAGGCCATTAATCTCCAATTGCTCTTGTCAGGTATTGTAGTCATTAATCCAGGGCCAAACAGTGGCTTTGTTCTCAGCATGGACCATGATAAGATTTTTTATCTCCTGGTTAGTGCCAAGTTAGTACCTAGTTAGTAGCTTTTGCAAGCCTGTAGACAGATGCCCTTGAATTTCACCAGTTGCTGCACCAAAGCTAAAACTCAGCATTGGTTCATCCACTAAATGTGCCTTCAGAACCAGCTCCTTTTCCTGTGCTTGGATGGCTGGTTCAGGGAAAGCTGATGCACAGGTACCTGTAAACAAGGGCTGCCTGCTTTTAGGTCCACATGGTGCACCATATAGTCTGAGACACCCAAAAGACATCTCCTGGACAGCGCTCGACTATCTGGGCTGCTTTTTCACCCCGAAACCTCTTTGAGCACAACTGTAAGGGAGGTGGGTTGAGTTGTTTCTGTACACATTCACACACTGATTTTACTGCTTCACTTTGCAGAGGAGGAATGCTCCAGGCATCCTGTGGCAGAAATTCCCCTTATTCTTGGATGCTGCCCAAGGGTTACTCATCAGAAGAACAATTGCTAAAAAATAAGGATGCTGAGCACTAGGACTTACGGAGTGCTTTGATAAGCTAGGCTGTGATGATTGTGTGTAGAGGGGCGTCCTTTTGTTGCTTGAATGGCTATAAAAGGCTTCAATAGCCTTTCTCTGGCAAACTGCTGGTACACGGAGCCGGGAGTTTGTCTGAGTGAGTTTTGCAAGCTTAGTGCCACTATACACATACGGATCTGTGCCTAGTCCTGAGGTGAAAAATGTTTATGTTTTAATGTATTAAGTTTTGCCTGCACCCTTGTGTATGGAAATCTTGTTTTAAAAGAAAAACAAGGAGGAGGAATGTGGAGATGTTTTAACATAGCAAAAAGCATTTTCTTCCTACACAGTGCCATTTTGGAGAGGGAACAGCTTCTCCTCTACTTCTGTTTTGGTCTAGGTCTCTCTCTTCTGAGATTTAAACATATGCTTATGTCAGTTCCTCAGCTGCTGTGTATCTGTTGACATAGTATATCTACTGACATAACGTGCATTTTGCATTTACACCTGATGTGTTTGCCGTGCCTTTCAAACTTAGCAGAGTCCTCAGGTTTTAAACGTGGTCCTTTAACAAAGCTGTAACATCAGAGCTTTGGGTTTTTTTTGTTTTTATGAGAGGAACGTTGACATAAGTATCAAAAGGAAAGGAAAAAGATTAGGAAGTTGCTTCTTATCCTGACATCTATGGGATTTTTTTGCATTTTACAAAGCAATTGCCCTTACTCAGCAGATGGGGACTCTAATGCTCCAGGTGGCTGGATATCACTTAGCAGGCTGTGGAACACCTGGAGCAAAATCCAGATGTGCTGGGTGTCTGTGAAGAGTTGGCAGGGCAAGACTTGCCCTTCCCTTGGGAAGCTGGCTGCATCTGGAGGCAAGTCCACACCGGTGAGGCATGCAGAGTGCTCTGGCTTTGCAGCTGGTGCCGCTTCAGATGCGGGACAAAGCAGGGATTTCCAGAAGTGCATAGGTAAAGCTGGAACACAAATCCATCAAAAAATCCGTGTGTGTCTAGGTAAGGGGCTGTGATCACTCGGAAGCCATCACTCTAATCAGCAGAAATGGAAAGGAATATGTTTGGGAACCAGTGGAATTGCTGGGCCTGGCCATAGGAGGCTTTGATTTCAGATTTTATTTGTCCGTGGATTTTTTTCTAGCTGAAATAGCATTTGAGAAGATAGGGTAGCAACTTTAATCTCTGTTCAGGCCATCTGTGAAGATGATGTTAATTATAAGAGACTGGGATAAAATCCTGGTCCTAATGAAAGATCTCAATGGCTTTTGAGGATCCTGAGATCGTCTGTGGTAGGTTGATCTCATCAGCTCTGTTAGATAGTTTGTAAGAGACTCTGTCAGGCCACAGGAATATAGTTCTCTAATTTTTGTTCTCTTGATTGCTTCTGTTGTCCTGGTTTTGTTTTCTGTTTTCCCCCCAGATCTAATCATTGTTATATTTTCATCGTATGTCCAACACACGTATTCTTTTGCTAATGAAGGAAAGGAAATGATCATGCTCAGATTTTGGTCTTTAAAAAACCAAGAGCATCAGTTTGATTCTGTTTCATTTTTTGACCGGTTACAAGGGGTAAACGTGACCTTGTCTGAAGATTAATGGATACTATTATACTGAGAGTTTACTAATTTCAAAGTGCTTTGGAAATAAGCTTGTTTTTTTCCTATAAAATTTCAAGGGATCAAATAAGCTGAAGTGATGTTGGACGTGGTGCTTGGGACTTTTTTTTCCCTTTAGTTCTTCAGTTTTGTGCTACAAAAGAATGGGTTTTTGAAACTGTTGAATGGAAGTAAGGAATGCCTAAATTGTGTTGTTTGGGTGTAAGACTTCAAGCTAGTTCAGCTGTTAGTAGGACCACTCTTAAATAAATCGTTTAGGCTGGTGTAGGTGACTTCCTGCCATATTTTATGTAGTTTGATTTCATTACAAAATTTCTGCTCGTTTATCTGCCCTTCTGTGATGCCTTTGTGTATTGTGAAAGGAACATCCATCACAGTTTTTTGCAGGCCTACATGATACCAGCTTGGTGCTGAAGACCTGCCTACATGCCACTTGTTCCCACTGTTAAGGTAAGGCAATCACAAAGGATTCCCATTCCAAGTATGCATCCTCTGCTACTCCAGCTTGGGGACTGCCATCAAATAAGGTGATTTTGCCTGGCTGGGTCCATGGGAGTGCATGGATTTTGGTTGGGGCTGTGTAATTGGCAGTTATGGTGACGAGACAAAGACTTCAGGGTGTTTTGTCAAGTCTGACAGGGAATTGCCTGCTTACTCTTTGTTTGGCAGTTCATTGTAAAGCCGTAGCTACAAGTCTCACTTTCCACAGGGATATTCCTTTTTTTATTTTTTTTGCCTCTTCTAGGCAAGCTAGGGAGACATTGTTGGAGCATTCTCTTCTCTGTTGCTCATTATCTATCATCATGCTGTAGACAGACATCCTCTCTTCTTCCAAAATATGGAAGATTTCCAGTTAATTCTGTGGAAATTGGAGAGGGGTTTTCTTGTTACTCTTATGTGAGCTGGTCATTGTTTTGTGCTAACTGCTCATACTTGAAGATTTCTAAGAGAAGAGTTGATACTGTGAACTGTTAAAGAACAAAATTAGGCAAGGTGGAACAGGCTTTGATTGCCTCTTTGCTCTTTTCACTGCACCGCAGATGAAAGTGTATGTTTATTCCTGAAATAAAATCTGATGCTCACCTGAGTTCAGCTATTTACTTGGAGGAAAAAAGTTTCCTTAGAAATGAGAAGGCTATTTTTAAAATCTGTGTTGGGCATTTTAATTGAAGCGAGCGATGAATGCTTTGAAGTTTTATTGCCTGTTATATACTTGATTCAAGAGTTGCCTTTTGCAATAGCTTAAGGTTTTTTATTTGCCTGAGATTATTAACATTTCTGTTTCAAGCTTTGAAAGGGAAACTTTCTGAGCATGATTATGAACATTAGGTTAATACATAATCCCCACTCAAAGGTTCTCCTAGATTTCCATGTGCTTGTTTAGAGGCCATTCAAAGGTGCTTAGCTTTAATTGCCATTATGTGAGCACACAGAAATAAGGGCCCAGGAGTCTTATCAATTATTCTGTTCCCAAATTCATTTTGAGATCATCTCAAAGTTGTTCTAAGTTAAATTTGCATTGAAGTTACTGGGATGTGTAAAGGTTTTTATCCAGCTGGGGAGAAGGTTCTGTTGTCTCCTGATGTAAGTGCTCTGTGGTTATACCTTTTTTGGTCTTCACGTAATTGCTGAGGATTTCTTTTCTTTGACATTGTTTTTGCAGGTGTTTTACCTGCCTTGCATGTGCAGACTTTTAGCTGCCCACATAGAAATAATACAGGTCTGTTTAGAAATGGTGTGAATGCTTGAGTTTCTGTGACTTTCAATGAGCTGCAAGATCTTAAATACTTGAGTTGGAAAGGAAAAAGGACCTTGTCTTTTAATAGCCTCCTGCAATATTACTTAGAGGGCTAGAACTGGGACAATGAAACAGAAAGGTAGCTGGACCTGCATCTTCCACCATCCAAGAGAAGCCTTTCTTTCCACAGTTCTTACTTCAGTGTCTTATCTAAAGATCTGTGAAGTTCACAGGGGAATTCAGAGTGAGTTATTGTCAAGTAAAAAACTGGAAATGTGTTTCTACAATGGAGGGAAGGAGTGATGTGTGCGGAGGGTCTCTCTGGTGCAGCCTGCCCAATACCAGCAGGTCACGATAAGGCTGAGAGAAAAATTTTATGCATTACAGTGCAAAACAGAGTAGAATATATATTTGATGTGGTTGTACCGTAAAATCAAAAATTGGCTTCTAGAAATCATACAAAAATATCCTCTACTTCATGCTATGTGTTACCCAAATTATGAACAGCTTTCTGGCACTGAAGATACCAGTATCAATGGCAGTAAAACAAAACAGTCTAAATTCTGTCACAGTAGAAGAATTCAAACCATCCCTGACCTTGCTTGTCCCACCCACATGCATCACTGCACATGGGGTACTCCAGAAGTCAGGCTCTGTGGGTTTGTGGTCTCTTAGCTAATGAGCCAATCATCCTCTTACGTGTATATTGAAACAAATAACGTGTGCTGGGGAGGAGTACAGAGGCGCTGTTTTGAGCCCTGTCTCAGCCAGATGTTTTAAGCACAAGAAATGCCCCCTTCAGCCCTGTCCTGCTGCTGGTCCCAGCCTGGGTGCTGGGTGTTCATGGTACCCCCAGCCCAGTCCCAGCAGTACTGTCCCCGTACAGTGCTGCTGTATGGGGGCACTTGCACTGCCCCTGATGCCGCTCTTAGAGAAATAAATAACAGAGATGTGGAGTGGGTGTCTTCATCAGCTTCCTTCACCAGCCTTGTGGGTCTGAGTTTCTTGTCCTTAAAGCTACTGTGTTCTGCCCAACTCTTTATCTGTACCTGCCCAAGGTCTTGTGTGTCACTGTATCCTTGGCACGGTGTTCACCCAATGGCATCGCCTGACACTTTACTCTCTGATTCCCATTCAGCTCTTCCATTGCTTTCCATTTGGCCTTTTCATCTTTTTTTTTTTAAGAACTTTTTTAAACTCAGGGGTAACTAAAACATTTTATGCTTTATTTTTTTAACAGTAATATTTTTTGTTTAGTTAAAATTCTCCTTCTTTCTGACGAAATGCCCTATGTGTATTTGGTTGAAGAAGGTTGATCTGTTTTTCAGTAAAAAACTTTTGTTAGAATAAAGCTTTTAATTTGCAAAAAAATGCTGAAGTTCTGGTTTTTTGGGTCGCAAGCCTGATACACATTTCCAAGGCATCATGAGAAACAGTCTCCACCAGATTTTCAGAATTCTCCAGGAAAAGCAAGTGCAGTTTGTCATGAATCCCAGCTAATTTATTCCCTGTTCCATAAATGTTATCCCCTACCAGTCCAAAGGCTGTCATTACGCTGCTGTCATTAACCATCTGTTTAGCATGTAAAACTCCTCGGGGCAGGGATCGCATCTTTGCTTTGTACTGTGTAAAGCTGAGCCTGTGGCTGACACTTGAGAAACAATTAATGATAATGCAGCTCAGTAGGGTACTGGGATACCAAGCTAATAAGAGTGGTATAAATGCCTGGTTGGATGGGATTAGAGGGAACTTCTGTGTCCCAGTGGTGTGTCTCCAGCAGGTGAAGGGAAATAATCTTAAAACATCACTTGGCAAGGAGCAGTGAAAAAAACAGACAGCATTTCTGAAGGATGTAAAGGATGCAAGAGAATCACAATTTGGGGGTGTGTGATGCTTTATTATTATTATTACATTTTTACCAGCTAAATATTTTTCTCTAGTGTAGAATAAGGGATCGCTTCAGAAGATTGATATCATTGGTGTCTGCCTTGTCCTTTCCATGGTGTTCTGCATGCATTACAAGTCGACGCTTTATTGTATTTTCCTTTGTATTTTAATGATCCCTGTGTGTTGGGGAGAGAGAGAGAGAGAGAAGCTCAGTAGATTTTCATCTTATGTTAATCCATCAAAATCAAGTTAGTTGCGAGAGATGGAGGAGGTGCGTGTGTGTGCGCAGACGTCAGCGCCCAGCCAAAAGCTTGCCAGTTGCCCAGCAACCTTCCCGGAGGAAGATGGATGTCCTGCCACCCGCTCTGCTTTTAGCTGAGCTACAATATATTCACGGTACCGCATCCGCTGCGCACGCAGGGGATGGGCACGGGCTCAGCCGGCGGGGGGATGTCGACTCTCAGTAGTTGGCTCTTGTGTCAGGGCTGGATAAAATGCATTTCATGCCATCCTCGTTAAAGCTGTTAATTCGGTTGACTACATCATGTTGGTTTGGGAGCAGGTGCTGTGAGCTTGTTCACATCGAGGGCATTGCTCTTCCCTGTGTCAGGCTCTTAAAGCCACATTGCCAGCATCCTCTCCCCTTCTTTTTAGAGAGGCCCTTATCTGTACTAACAAAACCGTGGGCTGTAGGAGCTCAGCAAATGTCAGCAAAGCTCAGTATGTGTCCTTGACCTCTCTCTCTTTTCTTTTGTTCCTGAATTGGGCTCAGCTGACATGGCCAGATCTGACCTCCACATTGGCTGTGCTTCCCTGTGCTGTGGTTGCCTGGCATTAGGACACCCAGCCACACACACAGTGGGCCGGGCACCATTGGGATGCAGCCTAAGAAGCCTCTGGAGGAATCAAAGGGCTCTTTTTGTTGGAGAGAGTTGTGTAATGCCAACATTTGGATGCCAACTAGGACTTCAGGGTGTCTCCTTGATTTTCTAGAATATTTAATTATTATAGGATGCATTTATGCACTATTTGGATTTCTTTAGAAGAAGTACTCAAGGATGAATTTAAACTTCTTGCACATGTACACTAGTTGGAGCTAAATACTGCTGATAAGCTCACATGGTCTGGCTCTGGTGCCTTTATTTATTTTGACAAGCTCTTTACTAGAGGTTTGATTCAGGAATGCAGTTACAAATGAACTTGACTCTAAATGTTTTAATATTCCCATTAAAGCTAATGAAGTTCTTGACAGGTTGAAACTTGAGCATGTGCTCTGCTGGGTCTGGACCAGTGTGAGTGACGTTGCTGAGACAGCAGGACCTGGGAGCCTGGGGAACACAGAAAAGGCTATGCTGGCTCAGGTTCTTTGTCCACTGCAAATTAGGGTATAGAAACATAAAAGAGGTATCAGGGAAAGCACTGGTTCTTCTAAGGGGAAAAAAATTTGCAGCCCCTTAAACTGAGATAAATCTGCCCCCCCCTTCACCCCCAGCAACATTGTTCTGCTTCTGTGTTCTTCCCTCCATTGGCCCACCTGGAGCAGCTGTTTATGGGCATGCAGCTGCTCTGAAGCTCTTCCTTGCACTTGTGTCCTGGGGTGACTCTGTCCATGTGCCTGGGACTTTAGGGGAGCAGGGATGGCCTCTGAGAGGTGGTTTTTGTGTTATCAGGCAGGACAAATTCTCAGCAGCAGGGGGATGGTTCAGCATGGCTCTTGCTTAGTCTGTACTTACATATGTGGCAATTATGTGCCATTTCAAATGCACTTTCTGGTGGCAAGCTATTTATCAACTAGCTATTGAACTTGTTATTTCCTAAAGCATATGATGTGTTGCTCTTGATTGAAAAGCTGCTGTTCTGTCTTTGTCCTTCTGCCTTGCAAGGATTCTTTCTTACTCATTTTGTTAAAGTCCTTCAACTGTAGATGGGTAACTTCCATCACCTGGATAGTGGAGCTTTGTTCAATGACAGTGCCGTTGCTTTTGTCGGTGCTGTTTCTAAAATGGCTGTGCACAGGGTGGCAGAGGGAAGTACCTGGAAGCAGAGCATTGGATGCCTGAAATTTAAAAGGATGAATCTTTTCAGAATGCTGGTGTGCTTATTTGTCAGGAAACAAATAAGGGCTATGAAAAACTAACATCATGTTTATCAGATAGGAGCCTGGATAACGGCAAAAAGCCACATAAGGTTTTAATTGAGTAAATCATGGGTTGTTGGGGAGAAACATTTCTTACAGTAGAAAGTGTGATCAGGGAACAAGTGGTCTTGCTCCTATCCCAGTCTGAGCACAACTCTTGCTATATTCATTCCTAATTATGAGATTGTGTCCTGTCATCTCTTTAGCCAAATCCAGCAGGCATGGGTCCCACTCCTTTTGACAGAGACAGTGGTTAGCTGCTTATGGTTTCCCATTTTGAGGAAAGGTCAAAGAAACACTTTCCTTCCCATGGTTAGATCAACTTTTTTTCCACCCCTTCACTGAGGAGTGAAATGGGAAATGTTCTGTAAGCTGCATACTGAAAATAACATCAGTCAGGTTCTGTGCAGGGAAGCATTCTCACCCTTACCAGTCATCACTAGTTTGTATTGTGAGACTCTTGATGAGCCTGGTTGTGACCTGTGATCCTGCCATTACACAGTGCTCTAAAAACATAAACCAAAACGAACCATTTTCCACCTTAAATGGGTTTATATTATAAGAAACTGTAGTATGCACAGGTAAACTGTTGGATTAGAGTCTTTACTACCGATGGAGGAAGTGTTTCAGCCAGGCCGTCTGTCCTGTGCGGTGGGACTCACGTGGCCCCTGTGGTGTGGGTGCCCACACCCGTGCAAGCAGGCAGCACCCCTCCATGGTCTGCAGAAAGAAACGAGCCCTCGGGGTACAAATTGCCTTAGCCCAAGGAGTGCCTCTGACCAGATGATTGCCTCTAGGAATGTCATTCTGCCTCTCCTCTGGAGCCCAGCTGACCAGTGCAGCCATAGGCAGAGGCCAGCACATTGCAGCCTCCTGGATTACATGATACAGATCACAGATATAACAGCAAAACAGGCCCAGAGCATGGTTTTACTTGACTAGGATGTGTTCAGAGCTTGATTCTGCTTCATGCTGGGTGTTTCTACTGTCCTTCCGCTGTCCCTTAGGGTAAGGAGGAATTGAGGGCACCCAGTGCCATCCACGATGGTGTTCTAGAGAGGTGTGGAAGAAGGGTAGATAAGCCAGGTAGCTGATCACGAAGACCGACTAAAGCAGCAACAAGAATATCTTCTCTTTTTTGAGACCATTTAATCTTTCTGAATGAGTAATATAATATTTATAATATTATAGTAGCTGTAATAACTTGCTTAAAAATTAAAAATAGTTAATGGGTGAAGTGGAATAAGCGTGTTTAATGCTTCTTACTGATCTGCTGCTGTACCTCCTGCTAGAAGAGTTTTATTTAAATGCGTAATTTTCTCCCATTTTAATAACACTGACTGGAACAAACACGCTGGCTCTGTATTGCCTTCTGGATGGTATTCATAAAGCTCCCTGTCTGGTGTGTGTCCTAGCTATCTGGAGCACCACCTCCTTATGTCAGATGAATTATCCTTCAGCAGAGGAGGGCTTTTCAGCAAAAGGCATTGATCTGTCAGGTCCTTTTTTGGGATGCAATACTAGGTCTGTTGTGGTAGGTGAATTTTGTGTACTATTTTCTGTATTATTAGATAAGATTCCTCCAATTCCTGGGAGGTTAGCCCCAGACTCAGTCCAGCTCCCCAGAAAGTGATGTTTCTGCGCTGCTTTCCCAATTCAGTAGAAAGCTCTACTCTGCTTGAAGACCCAAACTGCTGAGCGCAGTCCTCAGCTGGGCATGTTGGAGATGTTGTATACAGCTCAGACCTGTTCTGTGGGGACTTTGTGAATTGAAGACACAGGTTCTGGATTTGGTATAGTTGGGTGGTAACAAAGCTAATAGGACAGCCATGCCTTGTGTTGGTGAAGACATGCACTGAGGCATTTTGTACAAGCTCTCCATAGCACTGGAGGCTTCGTGCCTGGTAGATTGCGTGGATATTGCTAATTGAGAGGTGATAAAACACAAAAAGTTGCAGCAAGGTCATCAGCTGTTAGAGTGAGGTAGAGATTCCTACCCCAAGTTGACAGAAAGTATTTTCATGCTTATAAAGATTGCTGTGGGATAATTTAGTCTTGATGTGAAATGTAAGCCTGGCTACAGGCTGGGTTGACTGACAGGGGAGGGGTAAGGGAGCAAGGCAGAGCATTCCTTAAAATGAAGGGACATGCTCAGTGTGAGCAGACTCCTTGGAGCGCTGTCCTTTGGCCATCAAACTCATCTTTGCCTTCTCAGGTGTTTAGCTGGTCAGTCTTTGTCAGTGGACTGACCCTGCTGCGTGTAGTGAAGTCCAGGTAGAGCTGTTGTATTGACAGCACCTGCAGTTCAGTCTGTGCATTGCGCTGAAGCGAGGTGGTGCTTAAATGTTCTCTGGTGAGTGGGGCTAGATAACTTACTGTCAGAAGTCCTAAAGGAAGTTGATGCAGAAGATCTTTGGTCTGCTTCTGTTAACTTCTTAAACCTCTTGGAAATTCACAATGAGCGAACGTGTGCAAGAGGAAGATCCCGGGTAACTGCAGGCAGCTTAGCCTGACATCAATCCCAGGCAAAAGAATAGAAGTACTGAGAGAGGATTTAGAGAATTAAAGGTAGGGAATATAATTAATGCCATTCAACATTCTTTTGGGGAGAATATGTCTTGTCAAACAAACCAGATTTATCTGATAAGATTGCAAGTTTGGGGGATGAGATAACTGTGTAGATATAATATACTTAAACTTCTGTAAGGCGTTTGATTTTATTCCACATGACATTATTATTAAAATATTAGTACTATATACTTTTACTGAAGCACATCTTAAACGTATTAAGAACCGGGTAACTGACAGAGCTCAGAAAGTGGTTGTCAATAGGGAATCTTTACTGAATGTGAGCATTTTTTAATATAACTCTGCAGGGATCAGTCAGAGCCCCCATGCTATTCATCACTTTTGGCAGTGATCTGGAAGTAAATATAAAATTATTTCTGATCAAATTTCTGGGTGACACAAAGATTGATGAAGTGAGAAAGAGGACAGTAGGATACAGTGCTTTTGGTCTCTTGGTTAACTGTCCCAGTTGAAACAAAATTCTGAAATTCCTTTAATTAAATAAGAAAGTTTTTATGCATCTGAGGAGGAATGCAGCACAGAGCTGTTGGCCAGCCTGGAAAGCAGAAGGTTTATGGGAACACTTGTGGATTGCTGGCCTCTGGAGAAATGGGCTTTCCTACTGAAGAGACAGTTTTCCTCAGCCTCCATCTGACAGCAGGATAGTCCATGGCTCGGTAGAGCTGCTGTAGAGGAAACCCTGCAAGGAGGGTGCTGATCCACTGTGGACTCCTCACCCACAATGCTGTGGAGGGCCTAAGAGAAATGTGGATTGGACACTGGTTAAATTTTTGTGTTTGGCTGTGTATCTCTGAGGTCTTGTGTATGTTTTCTCATTAACCTTTGTCCATTTTAGGTTTTTGAAGATGCCCCTGCATCTGTATCACAGGAACTAGACTTGGCTATATCCTGGCTGTATTACTTTAGAGGTTTAACGTGTAAGAGAGGCTCTTCTTGAGTGAAAAAGCTCCTTGCACTCCTGGTTACTTGCTCACCACAGGGGCACATGGATGCCCTCTATGACATGCCAAGGCTTTCTGCTGCTGAGACCAAGAGAGAAGTTGCATACCCAGGTGCCATGTAGTACACCCCATTAGCAACAGGGGTATAAGGTATGAGGAGGGTGATACCAGTGCCAAGGGCCTTCAGCAGTGGCCTAGGGTAAGTGCATGGGAATAAGATTCTGTAAACATCTTCAGGTTTGTTGCACTTTGAAAAGGCAGAGGAGGTAACAACTCTTCAGCTACTGCTTTTTGCTTTGATTGAGCCAGATCGGCTTCTGCATGTAGTGCTGGGACCTTCCTTGGTTTCAAAACTTGACCATAGCATCACAGAATGACAGAGTAATAATTTAGACTGGAAGGGACTGCTGGCGCTCATCTGGTCCAGCAGTTTGCTAAGGTCCAACAAGAGCCAACTGCTTCCAGATGGAGATTTCACAGCCTCTCTGGCTCATCTGCTCAAACACTTCATTACCTTCGTTGTAGTTTTGTTGGGGTTTTTTTGTTCGTAATCCCACTGGAACCTTCTATGTGCTCATCTTGCAATTATTGTCTCTTGCCCTATTCCTGTAGTCCTCCAAGGGAAATCCACTCAGCCTCTTACATCCTTCCATCCCCAGGCAGTCTTAGGCAACTCTCCCTGGAGCCTTGTCTTGTTTTTACTGAAGAAGCCCTGCTCCCTCAGCCTCTCAATGTGTGTCCTGTCCTCCAGGCCCCTGACCTTAGCAGCTCTCCACAGGACTTGCTGCAGAGTGCCAATGTCTCTGCACCCAGTGCTGTAAGGCTCTCCCACCCTGTACTGGGCAGAGGCAAATGGCCATTTCTGTCATCCTGCTCTTATGCTTTAAGAGGGGAAAAATGAAAGAAAAAGTTTGGTTTTATTGCTGTAAAGCTTAGCTTCTCTCAGCAAGATCCTACCATGTGGCTGTTTTAAAACCCACAGAGGGAAGGTGTGGGGTCAGTCAGATGAGAACAAGGTGCACCTTGAGGCAAAAAACCAGCAGCAAAGTGTCCCCTGCAGAGGTCCGCCTCAGAGTCAGCTATGGCTCAGCCAGGCCTCTGGGGTCCTCAGCTTCATGACTGCCTTACAACAGAGGTACAGTGAAGATGGAAAAACTTGTGATGAGACTGACAGGAACTTCAGGTCCAAATAACAAGTGCATCAGGACATGGTCTGTCCTTCCCTGTACTGTGCCGCTGCTTGATGTCCAGTGCACGCAGTTTCTCCATCACTGTTCGAAGGACCGAGGGCCACTCATAAACAGACCAGCTTTCAGCGTAGCTTTCCAGCCTTAAGTTTCCCCAAGCTAAAAGAAAACAGTGTATCTTACTAAATAAATGATTAGATGTCAATGATTTTCTGCCTTCCAGAGCAGAGTTATTTGGTAGCATGAAAGGAAGTAGCTGCAGCAGTGTAAAACTGCTGCCCTTTGCACTTGCATCTTTCCCACAGAGTAATCCTTCATTCATTGTTTACTTAATGAGAAAAGAAAGAGGTTAATTTATAAAACCAAATAAAAAACAGACAGAAGACTTTATTTGTGGAACAAAAAACTGAATTAAATGAACAGTCTGTCCATTAATGCTGCTAATTGTGCCATGCTCCACTGAGGAAAAATACACAAGTCTGCTATGATTTTGTTTTTGCTGGTGGAGCTCACAGTCCATCTCCAGTGAAGGTTCAAGCCAGCACTCTGTGGCAAGAGTTTCCTAAAAACTTTTTTTTACTTGGTGAATTAATTTCAGCTCCCGAGCTGACAGGCTCAGCCTCTCAGGGGTTTCTTAAATTTAATAGATAAGTATAAGAATAATTGGCAGAGCTGATCTTGCCGGTGAATTCTGCCATCTGAATCATTTGCAGATTCTCATGAACATCAACAGGTAGCTGCTGCAGGGAAGAGAAGGAGGGACAGCTTAATTCATTTTCCCTGCTCCAGAGAAGCCTGTCGTACCCATGCTATAATTTAGCAGTTTCTAGGCTATTTCTGTTGGCTGAAGGATGTTGCAGAGGTTGGAATGAAACACAGGTGAGGGGAAAGTTTTGCATTTCACCTAAATCTCCCCGGTAGCTGTTTCTCTTTGCTAGTCAGTGCAAGTCTGAAATCTCCACCATCGCGACTGGGGGTGGGAGCAAGGTAGCTGTGCCCTGATCTACCTGGGAGTGTGTTAGATCTTCATGGATCATGGTTACTTGATGCTGAGGCTGCCTGGAGGCTAAAGCTGCCGTATCTCCCTCTCTTTCCTCAGTCAGCCTGCAGGTGAGAGAAGGGACAGGGAAGAACTGGGCAGGCATGGGTCTGCAGTGGAAAGAGGAGTCAATACATGAAGGCATCTAGGAGGAGTTCATGAAGACTCCTAAGAATAACATTTGATTCCCTTTGGGAAGCTGGATATTACTGTGATGTGTAGATGAGGAAAAACATGTCTGGAAAAAAAAAAAGTGGTTTTGCTGGAATTCCCTCTGTTGGTTTAGAATATTTTATTTTGGAAAAGGCACTTTCCTCTGGGCTGTGGCTGAAACTAAAGGAAATACATAAAGGAGGTTAATCTATTTACTGAACTTTACCAGCTGTGCTGGTTGAATGTTGAGGCCTTATGGTCTTTCTTTACTAGATGGAGCATGAGGCCATCAAAGTCCCAGCTGCTTCTCTGCTGAAAGGAGGTTGGGAGAGTTTGTTCCTCACTAACTTCTCATGGCATTTATCAGCCGGTCTTAAACCTTGATTTTTCAGATTGTGATAGCAAGAGTGAAATGCTACTTGTGAAAACAATTGGTAAAAATTTAAACCAAACTGGTACCACAGACCATATGCAGATTTTAATGCGAAAGAAAAGCCTGAAGCAGAAGTGTTTTTCCCATCCTTAGGTTAGGCAGATTCATCACTCTTGAATTTAATTTGCAATTAGTTTTATTTCTGACATGATAAAATTCTACTTCTTAACTTTAAATAAGACTTGTTTCTATATATGTGTATTATATGTGTATATAAAATATAAAGTATATGTATTTATGCATATAAATTAATACATACATATTATAAGTGCACATATATGAAAAAATATGTAGTTTTTGCTCCAACATAGCTTACTGGCATACAGAATTATATGCAGTGGATTTTTTTAAATGCTGCCGTCTCTTTGTTAAGTATTTAAAGAACATTGTAATTATTTCTGTCAATATATTTTAAATGCTCTGTTGAAAAAGTTGCAAACATTTTTGTTAGAACTTGTATTTGTTTGTAACCTGTTCAGTACATCACCTGTTTGTATGCCAACTGGCTTCCTTTCAAAAATGTACTGCCAAAAAAAATATATTTTTTCTTTTTTATTGTTGTGATGTATTTTTATGCTGTTGTCACACTTTAATAGAGATATGACTCCTCCATAATATCTTCTGGAAATATTTGGAAAATAAGAAATATCTGGAAAAATAAGACTATCCTTTTTCTGCAGTCCTTTTTCTGCATATATTGTCAAAATTGAGCTTAGCTTCAGTTTGGGCATGCAAATGATTTTTTTCTCCCACTTCAAAGTAAAGTAGTGGTGCTTGCCAGTGGTTACATCAACATGGCAGTGTTCATTTTGTCTAGAAGGTACTAAGCTGTGATGTCTTCATGTCTGAAACTGTGGCTCTGGAACAGGTTTGGGTCCTGAGGATGGACTGCCAGGCAGATGGAGTCAGTGGCTGACGGCAGCTTGCAGAATGAGCTTCAGGTCAAGGAGGTGCCTCCAAGCACCGTGTGCTTCCTGCCTTCTCTATTTCTTCACAACCTCTGGTTGTGGTTCTTCATCTGGTGGTGCTGAAGGCTCCTTGCACCTCGCTTGAGGTTTTGAACATTAGAGGATGCGTGTTATTTTCAATGTTTGTGTTTAGACACAGGGCTGCAAGTTGGGAGGGAAGAGTGATTTTTCAGTATAATCCATCTCTGTGTGTGAACATCACCTCAAAGGAAGTCAAGGGTTGTGTCGCTGAATCTGAACCTTTCTCCTGGTTGGTGGCAGCTGCAGCTCCTCCGGGCTGCCTTCCTGCCTGTGTAGCTCCTTCCTGCTGGGGCATGAGCAACCGCGTGGGGTGGCTGTGCAAGTCCTGCCTCTGGGGAAGCCTGAATCAAAGTTAGGATCTGTAAGAAATCTCTGCTGGTTCCCCAGCCTCTGGGCCCAGGTGAACAGCTGCTTTGTGCACTCAGTTTTGGTTTTTATCTTTTCTGTTTCCTTTCTGAGAGCAAGACTTGTATTTTTTTTTTGGTGGAAGTGGGGGCTCTCCAACACCAGAGGTTATTTCGCTGGTAGGTTTTTCCCTTTTTCTGGTTTTCCCTGATCACTTAAAAAGTGAAGCTGGTGCCTCTTGGAGAACATCTTGTCTGTGTTAAAAAGACTTAACTGTGCTTTTATGCTTGTGTCCTTCACAGTTCTTCAGAGCAACCTCTGAACTGGGGCTGAGAAACCCATCTCTGTGCTGGGCTCAGGCAAGTCTTCCTCCCAGGCTCTCCTGGGACTCTGTTGTGGTCTCAAAGGGGAGGCTGTGGTGTTTACTGATGCATTTAAAAGCAGCTATTTTTTTTTTTGTCAACTATGCTGCTTAAATCTGGGAGAAAACCAAAGTATTTTGAGATAGCTAAAACTGCCCATCTGTAGTTAGCGTGGCAGCAGGAGCTGTGGGCAGGATATCTTTGGCCCCTGCCGGCCGGACTGCGTCATCCTGCCCCAGCGAGCAGCCAGAGGGAGAAGAGAAACCCGAAACGCATGACATGTAAATACTCCATAAATATTAGGAATTTGGCAAGGAGGCAGCAGTGGCTTCCTCTCTCCCTGAAGATACCACCATATGCCCAGAGATGAATTCAGTTATTTCAGCAGTGTTGGCAAAACTAAGTTTTGACTCCCCGCTGCTCCCAGGCTTGGCACGGGCACTGGCCTTGTCTTTTCAGGGCCAGGGGGCTGCAGGGTGAGGAGAGGACCAGGGAGAGCAGGGAAAAGCACCATGGTGATGGCAGCCAGGGTGTGGGGCAGGCAAGGTGGTGCAAAAGGCAGCTGGGTTGGGCAGAGGGCATCCCTTGGGCAGTGCATCCTCATGCAGGCTCTGCCCCGGACCTGGTTTTGGGGTGCAGGATTGAGGCCTATGCAGGGGGTGAGCTCTGGAGGCAGGGTGCACGCCTGGGCGCCTCCTGCTTATGCCCTGTGCTGCCTCCTTTGGGTTTTGAGATCTGATGGGCTTGTGCCACAGTATGGAGTAGCTGCAGGCAAATCACTGTTATGACAGATATATTACTGCAATAAAATCATAAATTTATGGCAGTCAGAGATCTAGGCATGTGCCTGTAATTTTTCCTTGCTTCTGTGTATGGTCCGGTCAGGTGGCACATGAACTCGGCTGCTCTGTGGGAGAAAGAGATGATGCTGGGTGGGCTGCCCCTTCCTGCTCAGTGCCTTGGGCCCTGGCTCTCTGCCCTGGAGCGTGGCACTGTGAGTGGTGCGGGGGTGCCAAAACACAACAGGGACTTTTGTGTGGGTTTGGACAGTAGGAAACAACCCACTGCTGCAGCATCTCCTCTGAAGGAAGATCCGATTTATCAGCTTGTGGCAAACCTCAGGCTCCTGCTCATCAGTGGTAGCACTTTTCTAGCCCTGTTACTGCTACAAATGGAAGGTGCAAGGTGGGTTTTCCATTTGTTTTTTTTTGTGTGCATATGTGTGTTTTTTATTTGTTTGGGAGTTTTGGGGGGGATTTTTTGTGGTGGATTTTTTTTGGTTTTGTTTCTTTGTTTTTGGTTTCCTTTTTTTTTGTTTTGTTTTGATGTTTTTCTAAATTTTGTCCTCTATGAGGGGAGGAGATACTTCAGTCTATGGAAATGTCAGGGTCAAAAATTCACATCCAGCTCCTGGCTCCACTCTTCTGTACATAACCCTTCTCTCTCCACACCATCTGTCTCTTGAAATTAATGCTTTAATACCCTCTGCAGGGTAGCACTGCTATTTATTTATTCCAATGTTTAAGTTCCTTTTTGACTTTTGGGATTAAGATGAAGTGCCCAGGCATCCTTGTGGACTGTGAAAATCCTAAAATGGAATGTCACAGGCTCTTGAAAAGGGGGAAAATTTGTGAAACACTGTTTTCGCCTGTGTTTTTCTGGGCTTGCTTTCCTAGCTGTAGCTCCCAGGGCAGGGGAGGTGACCAAGGGCCTTGTCCCTGTGGTGTGACCCAAAGCAGAGGCACGTTTGGTGTGCAATGCCCCAGGGTCCTGATGGATACCACCTTGCTGCTCCTCTGCTCCTCGAAGCCCTTTCCTGCCTGCTGATCTCTGGAGCCCAAGCACAGTCTCCCTGAAATAGCCTTGGAACTGCTAGTCTTCTGACTTAGACAGCTTTTTTTTTTCCTTTAGAGGTAACCAGAGCCTGAGATTACCCCACAGCAGCACTTCTTTAACAGAAGGAAAATTAGAAGTATCATAACCCAGTTAGCAACCCTGCATTTCTCATCTTCATCTTCCACAGTGAGCATCTCCTGGGTTGGGCTCAGGGTTGTTTGGATCCTGCCTGAACCTGCATTGCATCCTGGGAAGCCTCTTCTTTTCTGCGGCCTTTCTTTGTTAAATTCAGTTTTCTGTCTATGCCTAGGGGGTTTGTTCAGGTTCTTTTTGTCTCCATTTTAGCGTGTGACACAGCATTGCTGCATGTTTTGTTCTGCTGCTGGTTGCTGTATCCCAGAAACCTCCTGGAGCTTCCAGCTGATACCATCAAAGGGTTTCACCCTAAATCCATGGCTGTGGTCTTCCTACCAGCCACCACCCTCCTTTGCCTGCTGAAGTCTCCCCTTGGCCATGCCAGCCCACGGTGGAGACCGTGCTTATCTGGAGACAGTGTGCTCATTAGGCAGTAATTGTCACATTAATTGCTTTGTGATAACTGCACGGTATCAAGCAGGGTTCATGCAGACAGATTCCCCCACTTACCCACCGTTTTGGCTGTCCTGGTCCCCTGTGGGTGCCCACCTCCTGCTGTCAATTTACGTACCTGGAGATAGTGCTTTCTTTCCTGTGTGTCCAGATAGAACATATCCTTTTTATTTTGCATCCTGGAGCCTTTAATTACTCTCAACAAGTCCCTTTCACACTTCGAAAATCCTGTAGCAATTTCAGTTTGAATTGCCTTCTCTGAGGCTTTGGTTTAGATGAGTGCACCTGCTCTGGGGTTCCAGAGGTAATTGGGCTGTAATAGTTACGATCCTTTAAATGCACTTAAGGTACCATGAGCTTTAAGAACTGACAACGATGCAATCTGGCATCTGGGCACCAGTTTTGTCTTGTCTCTAAGCTGAGCATTTTGGTTTAAATTGTATTGTTTTGCAATTTGTGAAGATTACAAATATTCCCAGGTTGTAGAACTTGGATTATTTAATCAAACGTTGCCCTGTGTTCATGTACCCGTCCTGCAGGTCTGGGTCCTCAGTTCTCACTCTGCCAAACCCCTGCTGAGCTCAGTGGGAGTTTTGCCAGAACAAGGACCTAAAAAAGAAGTATGACTCATTTGAGCAGTTGTGCTCATTTGTGCACCAGTACAGGCTCAAGTTGAAAGGATATTAAATGAAAAATACTGAAGAACCTACTTGTCTTCTTCTTGCATAGAGCAAACCTTTATCCTGGGGCTGGTCCAGCAGGTTAAAGATTGCATTTTGTCTGGTTCATGTGTTAGGTAGGATTTTGTGTTGTGGATACCATCAGAGCTTCTGAAGTTCTCTGCTGCCTTAATTCCCCTCTAAGGAGGTGGGGGAGAGGAAGAAAAGAGAGACACCTTTCTCAGGCATTTACAGTAGCAAGAGATGTGCAGCCTGTAGCCTGCTGCCACACTCAGAATACAAAATTTCTGAAATTACAAGTTGTGAGTGTGATAATGAACTGAAAGTAAATATGGTTCAGTTTGCTGTGAATCATTCTTGGGGGGTTTAATTGGACTCAGATGAGCTGGAATTGTTGCAGTGTGAGAATAGAATTGTTTCAGAATTAGACAGGCATAGTTGTTTGGGAGTCCAGAGCTGCAGCATCGCAGTGGCATTGGGGAAACCTTGCCCACAAAGAGGCTTCCCAGCATGGCTTGAAGAAGGTCTCTGGATGGGGAATGAACCAGAAGCTTCCACATGCCCCCAAGATCTGGGAATTCATCAGGTGGTACCAAAGACTGACTGTGCTCTTCGAATTGCCCTCAAATGAACACTGTGAGTTAGGGTGGTCACCGTGAGATGGAAGGCTTTCCTTCACCAAAAAAGCCCTCTAAGCTCTTCTGGCAGGCAAAGGGGGCTATGAAATAAAGGTAACAGCTATAATGAGATGTTACAGTAAATGAAAATAAACATTTTTGTGCCCTTCCTTCCAGCCAGAATTTAAAATCCCAGAGCTCAGAATGGCTCAGACACTGTGCTACATCCAGGCAAGGATAATACTTTCCTTAGGAAAGTGCATGTAGTTTGGCTTCATGGGAGGTAGAGGTCTGGGGTGATACCCTAACTTGGTGTTTGATTCATGTCACTTGACTACCCTGGCACGAAGACTTGAATATAGGAACTGTCCTGTCCTGTGGTAGGGAGACACAGAAATTGCGTATTGCCCTCTTTAAAGCCGTGATTGTGATTATGGGATGAGGTCCTTAACCTGCTGTAAAGAGATTTATATAAGCGATTCTCATTAATGCCAGTGGGAATTACTCAGAGCTATACAAGTGCATCACAGTAAGAAATGTGCCTTGGCAGTTCACTATTAATATTTGAAGATAGTGCAGGCAAAGTCTCCTTCTCTGAGTCAAGTGAGCAAAACGTAGTGGCTTTTTTTTCTGAAAAAAAAAAATTCTGGCATTTTAGTCTTCTGTGAGGTTACAGAAAGGTGAACCATTCATACATACAGGTTTATATTATAACTGCACATACAGGTTTATGGTTATAACTGCATATATTTAGCTACTGTCTGCTGGTTACTGATGGACAAGAGCCCACCTCTCTTTTTAAGAGCTGCTGACCATCTCTTCGGACCCACTCAGTGCCACAGCTTCAGTCCTGTCTGTTGCTCACCATGGGACAAGAAAGGTTAGTCCCATTCTTCTTGCGGTTACATGCTGAACTGAAACAAGATGATGAGACTGCAGGCAGCAGAAGAAAGGCATAAGTAAAATCAGAATTTGTGATTTTAGTGTTGTGAAATATCTCAAAGACCTTGCTTCGTTTGAAGTGACCACTGAAATGAGTAGAAGGGACTGTGTGTTTATATGAGGTACAGAGAGAGGCAGACATTGACCTCTACTTGATGTTTCTGTGTTAGTTCTTACTCCTCTGTTTGGTTTGTATCAGTAGCAAGCTTTCAAATTGGTTTCTTCAAATTTTGGCTTTCTGGTTTTTTTTAACTAGAGTTGGCATGAAGTTTCGGTCTTAAAATCTGAGTTTCAGCAGCAAGTGTTATTTTAGGTATGGGTCCTGTCCTGCAGTTTACCAAGTACAGCCATGCAGCCTTCATCTCCAGTTTACCTTCCTTTCGTGAGCAGCAGGGCTTGGACTGTTAGCAGTGTGTTCCTGCAGTGCTTGCCTAGTCCCTGTAAGAACTGTGGCTAATAGTTGCCATGCTGTTTGAACTAATTTTTTATTATTCTTAGCATTATTTACATATTTTTTTATGGAAACCCATTCCACTTAAATAAGAGAAAGTAAAATTTACTGTTTCTGACAGATGTTGACAGCTTTGGAACAGTGCAAGACACACTGATTGCATCCATGCAATGCCACTGGCTTGGAGGAAGGTTCACCAAAGCAGAAGAGTCCTGCCTCTTGCCCTGCAGATGATAAATGCCAGAGGTAACCTTTGTAACAGCACAGGTTGCAGGTGATGGTCTGCCCGAAAGCCCAGGGCTCCCTGCTGATAAGGTCCTCGCTCATGGCTGCAAAAGTTGAATTTCATCCGTTTTCACATTCCCAGCAAATGAACTGGTGAGGTAGAAGTTGTTGCTATGGATGGCTTGGTTCAAACCTACTTTAGGGCTTTTTTTGAAGAGTCCTAGGTTTGGGAGATCATCAGCTGCTTGATGTAATGCCGAGGATGGTTGTGTGTACCCTCAGGGTATACTCCAAGTTGAAAGCAGAGCATGGAACTAGAGGACAGCCACAGAGGAGGCACACTGCTGTCTTTCAGCTGAGCAGTGGCCAAATCCTGGGCCAGTGTCTATACTTCTTATGGCTTATACCTATTATACCTTCCTGTATGGCAGAAACTCTGATAGGGCGGTTTGGTAGCACAATGGCTGGTATGTGCTGTTTTGATACTTCAACAGAGATAACAGAATGCCTAAATAAACCCTGCTTGATGCTTAAATAAGGATTTCATCCTGCTTTGTCTGTAGACAACAGTGTTTATAACTTAGTGTCCAAGGATTTGATCCTTTCTTTTGCTTTTTTGCATTTCAACTTGCAGTATTTTAACTATGTAGAAATTAGGGAAAGGAAATAAAGAACAGTCACATAATAGTCATACAGAATAAAGTTAGCAGGCTTTGGAAAACGTGGACCAAAGAAGGTCAAATTGCTTGCTTAATACTGATATTAATTGGACGTTAAACAGTAGAAATTCCTGAATATTCAGTGGTCTCCTGTTGTTAAAATCAATCAGACTAGTGTTGAGACCCAAGTGAGGGTGCATGTCTCCCCTGCTCTGCTATGTGGCAACAGTTACAGAGTATTTTACAAAAAATTCTCCAAACACCCTACCACTGTTACCATCTCTGCTGCTTGACAACGGTTAGCACCAGCCGGGTGCTAACCCAGCCACACTTCTAAGGCCAGAGCAGCTTTTAGACTACAGGTAAAACTACTGCTACTGCTCCTAGTTAAAGTGACTGAAGCCAAGCCTGGCTGTGGGATGGGTATGGCTGCAGGAGCCTGGCTGGAGTGTGGTTCCCTCCTAAGTGCAGGCGTGGGCTGACAGTGGCAGCTGGGGACAGCTTTGAGCACCAGGGATGGAACCCAGGCAAGGGCAGCTGGGTTGTTGGAAAGGGAAAAAGATATTTTTATTCCAGCAGCTAAAACCCTTTTGTATTTTGGTTTCTCTTAGCAGCTATTTATCCAAAACATTTGGGAGAAAAGCTGTCTCTTTATTAAATATTTAACACCCTTGCCTTCAGCTGTGGGCTGAGAAAGCTCCCAATCCACATGTGAGTCACCAAGAACTCCTCCAGCAGAAGCAGAGGAATTCCAGATTGGAGATTGCTACAGAAAAAAAAAGTTTGCTGCTTTGGAAAAAGTCCAGAGTGGTTCACATCTCTCGTATATGATAAAACGCACACAGCAGTCAATCTGTCGTGTATGTGGACAAGGAGTCATAGAGCCCCAGATTTAAAGTGGAGAAGCTCTCGGTATTCTAGGGAGCATCATACCCTATATAATGCAGATGAGTAGTGCACCCAGTAGCTCGTCTTTTATTAAATGCTGTCTGCATTCAGATCCTGACATGTTGGAGGTGGCAAGATGTAGATCACTGCTGCCCTTAGTTGTTTGTTCCATTGGTAAATTAGTGTTGGTTTTAATTTTAATCAGCTACTTTTTCAGCTCCAGCCCTCCACTGGCAGGCACCTCTCTGCAAAGCAAGGAGATCCACAGTGTGGACGTGCCCCGCTCTCTCAAGATGACAGTCTGGGACTCATGTTCAGAGAGCAGGAGTGCAGGCTTCTGCAAAAAGAGCGTATGGTGACAAATGGTGAGATAAGAATGAGCTGTGGTAACAAAAAAGGTTATGGCTATCCTAGCACTGCTGGTGGTGAGGACTGTAATGCACTGTGCTTACTTGTGCTGTGCAGGCATGGGACATGTAATCAACTCTGCTATTTATTTCTATTCAAGTGACAGGAACTGAATGAATAAAATATGTTAAAACATTTTTTGGCTTGTTTCTCCCTTTGGCCAAGTTATTTTATCAACATCCAAATGAATTTATTAGCTGCAGAGATAGGTGTCAGTCTCTGTCCCTTAACAAATTACAGAGGCTCTCCAGCAGTGGTTTTACACCTCTTTCCACTGTGAACCACTTAAAAAGTGTTACTGGTGATGGGGGTTCCTTGTATAGCACACATATACCTCCTGACAAGGGGTTTACTCATCCCATTACTATTTGCGTATACTTAAATGGGGTTCACAGTATATAACAATATTTTCACTCATTGAAAACCTTTAGTCTGTGACAGAAGTAGTTTCTGTGTACGCTGAGATCTACAGGGAAGATGTAGACACTAAATACCTTTTTAGGCCATGCACTCTGAGTACTTTAAAGCAACTTCTTGTAGCTTACGTGCCTCATTCTGATTTCAGAGTAATGCTTCTATATTGTCTTGTTCTAGGTTTATTCCTGATTTAAGACTATGAAAGGAAGATCCTTTTTTTTCTGGCTGTTGAGTTTAGAAGTGCAAACCTTATAGCCTTGCCACCTTAGCCCAGCATGGTGTTTACTGGAAGGTGAGGGGTGATGCCATTAGCATGTGTTAATAACATGTCCCCGTTTGAGCAGCACTGACTGGCCAACATATTCTGGCACAAGTCACTTGGCTCACTTAGGCAGGACCTCAGCCTTGTGCAGGTGGGACCTGGACAGCTACCTTTTGTGCGTGTCTGGCTTTCGAGTAGGGAAGGTTAATGGATATGACTCTTTCTGTAGATGGCCTGTGCTGGGTCCCCCTATCTGGGAAGAGTGAATGAGGCTGCCAAAAGTCAATTTGAACACTGAAGACTGAAAGCAGTCAGATACCACTTTGGGCATTGTGCAAACAACTGGACACAGGACAGTCAGGAGAGAGTTTGTACCAGCATTATGGAAAATGTTAACACCCTTTTTAAATTCATTGACCAGATGTGCTGCAACACGTATGTAGATGAACATGTGTGTAAGGGCTCCTCATCAAGAAGAGCTGTGTGGCCATCCACCTGTGCCTGAGCTGGCCCATACAGCTGGCTACTCCGTTCTCTATTCACTGCTCAGATTGCCTAATACTGCAATCACCAGCTCTTTGATGAAAGGTGGGTTCATGTATCAGATTGTTGAGCATTAGGGATAGGAGATTAGATTTGCAGTGTAATCTTCCAGTAACATTCCTCTTGATCCGGAGACTGTGCTTTATAAAAAAGCTCCTTTCTCTCTGACATTGTGGAGGCCTGCTAAGGGACGACTGTCTCCTACCTTCATTTGGAAATGGTAAGGCTGCTACTGACCTGATGTTCATGAAGGTCACAGCTGCACTGGGCAAAATTAGTTCTGTGCAGGACAGTTAAGTAGATTGGATTTTCTCAGTTGTAGCTGATTTACTTTCATCTGAGTTCCTCTTGCAAAGCCATTTAAAGTCCATTCCCCTCTGCCCCCCACTGCCTGTTTATGGGAAAAGACTGGAAGGGGGAGATTCCTGCCTGGTCTCCAATTTTGCTTCAAGCCCTATTCTCATACCTTTCCAGGGAAGTGTCCGTACAGAGGCTGGGGCAGCCTGTGTAGTCGCTCTGGAGCCTCGGGCTGTATTTCATCCCACCACGATTGTTGTAGGGCCAGTAGGGATGGTCTTCCCTTTGCCAGCTGACTGTAGCTTTGCACTGTCTGCTTTGGATCCAGAACCCTGCTGGGATCTTTCCGCAGATTCCTAGTAATGTTGTTGCAAATGAGCTTGAGCCCCTTTCTAGTCCAGCTTTTTTTCATTCTGTGGCTAAACGTCCCTGCCGATTTTGGAGCCTGATGAAGCCAGATAATTTGGGTCAAAATATGTTTTCCAATCAGGAAAAAAAATCTGCTGAAATCAGCTGAGTACCAGATTTGGCCAGCTAAGTCTGGCCACTAGGAAACCTGTCAGCTACCTGGCTGTGCTGGCAAAACATGACATATGGTTGTGCGTGGGAAGCCCGTTCATTGTGAGCATAGTGAGACACAAGAGTGAGAGTGATTTCCACCCGGCCACGTTTTACTTCAATGACTTTGCTAATGGGATGTAATTATGGTGGGTCTTTGCTACTCCGTGTGGCAAAGCAGGCACTGATGGAAAAGACCTTTCTAGGCATCTTCCTGTTTTCACTCCCTTTTATTTTAAGTTGTGGTGAAACCTGAAGTCTGCAAAAATTGTTATCTGGTGAGTTTGGGAAGAGGTACTGGAGGTTGTGGCAGACAACTGACAGAGTGAGGGCTACGTGATACTGGTGATACTGTGTGATCCCAGTTCAGCTCCACAGTGTGAATGGGGAAAATTCACAGGGGGATTTGTGTGAGGGCCTGGGCAGGGGTTTGGGATGTGTGAAGGGGATATTTCCTTTGCAAAGTCACCTGTATCAAAAACCTGTGCTGTGTGAGCTATATGAAGAAACGGAGTATAGTGATAATTGAAGTAAAAGAGAGCTGTTGTATGGTAGGTTCCCACCTCTCCAAAATTGTAGCTGATGCAAAGTTTAAAGGAGATGAGCCATAACTGCTCCCAGAGCTCTGTGTCTCTCCTCTCTGGGTAGCAGAACAGTGTTGGCAGCACCACTGGGTCCTGAGGATAGGGTCTAGCCTGCCTGGTGGAACCAAGAGGGCTATAGAGAGCAAGTCCCTCCCCCAGACCACTTGTGCCAAGCAGGTCTCCTTGACCTGGTCACACTGGTCATCTTTATTAACACAGAGCCTGTCTGACTCCAGGAATGTGGCACTCTGTAGACCAGGCTGGAACTGATGCTGGGATGCCCTAGTGTAGAAACCGTTGCGAAAAAGAAGCACTAAATCAAGATTTTTGTATTCCATTTTCTTTTCTAAAAGCTTTGGTAATTACCATTGTCCTGTACTGCACTGAAACATACAATGACCCTCATTTGTCTTTGGCATTTTCTCTTGCTTTTTACTGACATCTCCTTTGATGTTATGACAATATGTCCTCTACTGGACTAGAGGTATAAATATTGCTTTGGGATTGGGCTTTTTAGTCAACATGCATTTGGGAAAGGTGTTAGTGACTGCCAAGTGGTCAGCGTGCAGCATGTGGATGTGCAGTAGTTGGAAACATCGGCATCCTTTGTGTCCGTGTTTCAGATTAGGTCTGAGGCATGAGGATTTTAGGCTTTCTATTCTGACAGTATTATATTAGTAACATGAAGTATTTGACAGTTCTCTTCTATTTACTCTTTTAATGTCAAAATGTGTCACATCTGGTATTAATTGGTGGAAAATTATGGCTCTAATTTACCAATTTGATTGTCTGGGAAAATTGAAGAGAGTGTAACATAACAAATGAATGCCTATTAATCTTTAAAATTTGTCTGTTTACTATCTGCTAAAATAGCCTGTTACATGGTGCTGTAAACAAATTATTTTTTGAAATACTGGTATTCACAGAGATCAATTACTACCTGGGAAGGCCATGGCCAAAGCATTTCAGACTCTCTGAGGGAGGATGAGCCCAGAGAAGTCCTGGGGCCAGTGACAGACACCCGCCTGAGGCAGGGTCTCCTCCAGGGAGGAAGGAGGCTGCCATTTGCTAATAACCCTGTGGGAGTGAAAGCATGGTGTCCCCATTCCCACGTGCATGCCAGCCTGCTCCCTGCTGTCCCAGGTGCTGGGCAGGAGGAGCAGCCCACCATGGACGTGGCCTTCACCTGGGTTTATCTCCATGTAGGTTTATTTATTCGGGGCACAGGCTACTGCTTCGTTGATGCCCCAAACAAATAAGCTTATTTGTCCACAGTAATTGTTTTAATCATTATTAATGAACAATAACTTCCAACCAGAGCTCTCCAAAAGCCCTGATTTTTTCTGACTTGTTGGCATGCGATCATAGGCGAAAGAGCTTGGGCTGTTCTTCCTGGGGTTGCAAATGAAAAAGTTTGTCTTGCAGGCAACGTGTGGATCAAACCCAAACCGCAGATGCACTTTGGCAAGGCACTGTCACTCTGTCCTGACAACCCCAGCCCTAACGAGACAGGTCTCCCCTGCCTTCCGACACGCGGGCAAAGCAAAGGAAGCTGATGGCAGTACAGTGTTACGTGGGTGCTGGATGTGGGTGGTGACAGGCCCGATAGCTTTTCTATCAAAAGACGCCCTTGTGTTTGTGAAAATACATTTTTGGAGGATCAGATACCAGGTGCTTATTTTAGTAGCAGAAAGCCCTGAAACACGCCAGCTCTGGAATAAGCTGATTCTGGAAGCTGACATATTCTGTATGATTATTCCAATATATGCCATCTGTCAGTAGCATATACAAATATTTATGTATTTTATTATAACGACTATGAGGGTACTGAAGCTCATAAATAATTTCATTTTCAGCAATCATTTTATTACTTTTCCATGGTTTGATAACGTGCCTGCTCAGGCTCTGACACAAGGAGCAGAGTCACAGTGTGGCTGTGCAAGTGACACTCTTCTTACAAAAAGCCTGTGGCTAGGGGGGATGCCTGAGCCTGTGTCCCCTCTGGATGTGCACTGATTTCCACTCACTGCATCTCGTTGGGCTTCAGACTGCGCTACACTTTCATTCAGCTCCATCCTGCCTTGTTAAGTGACTGTGCTTAGACTGGCAAATGATATAATATGACTAATTATGTTTAATGCAGATAATGTCTTATAATCAAAATAAAGAGTGGATTGCAAACAGATCCTTAAAGGGCACCAGGCATAGAATTGACACTGTATTTATTACCAATAACATTGCTGAAGTGCTAACAGCTGCTCAGCTCCAGCAAGTGCAGCCCCTTTGCAGAGTTTTCCAGAAGAAGGGCTAAGTGTATCAGAAGCACATTACTGCTGATAATAGTAATTAGTTCAGTAGAGCTCAAAATGTTTTGTAAAATATTGTTATCCTGATTTTGCAACTCTGCAAACCGTGGCACAGAGAAACAGCCTCCTTGGCTTGGAGGAGTCACTGCTGACTGTGGGGATGGCCCTGGCTGTGCTGCAGGGCTGCTGCCTCTCTCCTTGGACCATGTTGCTTTCTCCAGCTGAGTCTAGACATGTAAGGGATGTTTCCTCTCTATTTCTGCCTTAATTTTCACCACCGTTAGCAAAGAGACTTCAGTAGATGGAGAAGTGCACTGATGTGAAAGTAGATTTGGGTGTTAGATTTTTGAAAAGCCATTGTTAAGCTGAAAAAGGAAACCACAAGCTGTAAAGGTTGATGAAGCTCCTCTGTAAGGGACTCTTATTTTGCTGTGTACATTTGTTTTGTCTTGCTTACTAAAGGGATAAAGTGCATTCTAGGTTTCAGAGAGAGATGGCTGATTAATCTGTCTGCCAGGTACATATGGAAATAAATTAGCAAATGGTGCATCTGGGATTAAACTACCGCAGAGATGATAAATTATTGCCATCTTCCATGGCTGTATTACTGAAGCTTCACTAGGTTTCCAGTACTCAGTTACTTGCTATTCCCACAATATCACCATGGCTGTGGGATGGAAAGCCTCTATATTTGAAACAATTTTCTGTGATATGCTAGTTTGAGAACAGATCTGGCCAGGCCCTTAAGTATATGCTGTTTACTTAGTCTAAGTAAAAGCAAAGAGATTTGGTTTGGTCCTTCTGCTCTGCATGAAATTCTGCTAGAATTCTCAAGAAAGGCAAAGGCAAGGACCTGCAAGAGGTTTTTGCACTATCTGCAGTGAACCTCCACCCTTCATCCCAAGTAGCAGAGTTATATATGCTAGCACAATGTTGTGAGGCCCTGGAAGACAGCTTTCTCTGTCCTAAACCTCTCCAACACCTCCAGCTTGGCCCAAATGTAGTTCCAAATTGCACAACTCCAGCTTATCTCTGAGATCAAGACTGAGATGAAACACCACAAGGGCAGGTGGTGTTTGCATTGAATCCTGGTAGAGATTTCTCCGCTGTGTCTCTGCTTCTGCTGCATTTTTCACATCTGTTTAAACTGATGTATAGCTGATGGGCTGGCAGCCGGGACATACCAGCCATGACTATAACAGGACATGCAAGTGGAGTAAGTGTAACAGCAGACACATGGTGTGCTGCTTTTCTGGAGGAAGAAAGGGTCAGGCAGAAGTTCTCATCATGGCTTCTGCATGATAATACTTGGAGGGATTATGGCTGTGTCCACAGTACTTGTTGGGAGCTCTCTGTGGATCACCAAGACTGTAATTTTCTTTCCCATTCACAAACCTGGGTTTCATTTCAAAAGAAACTGGGACAGCTGTGGAGATGGTGCAAAAAAACAGTTGCTGTGCTGGTTAGACCAGGAGAGGTTCCTTACCTGCACAAAGGTGATCTGTGATAACAGTGCAGAGTAACAAAAGTTCTTGTTCTGATTTCCTTATTTTCAGGGTCTTTATTTGAGCTCTAAAACTTGCTCTGGTGTGCTGCGCTTCCCTAGAAGGGAGTTGAGGGAATAAAGCAGCTCTGCAAATGGTCACAAAGAAGCTGAGTAGGGGGCAAGTGGGAACAGTGCTGGATAGAGAGATAGATCAAAGATCAAATTTTGCTTAACGTGCCTTGTGTTTAAAAGGTTGTGTTTTAATTTGAGGGCATATTGGAAGCATGGCTTGACTTTTCCTAGAGCAAGTCTGTGGCACATAACAGCTATGGTGCAGAGGTGCCAGATCCTGTGGCACACCAGCGAGCCGTGGGGATGGGGGCAGCATTGCTGGAAAAGCTGCAGCTGGACTTTTAACTGGGAGTTTGCAGGATGGCAGGGAGAGCTACTCTCTCCAGGTCACCCTTCCTGGCCCTGCATGGGCCTGCCAGGTCTCTCAAAACCAGTCCTTGCGCAGGGACTGATCCTGCAGGCTGACCCTGGGGTGCAGGGTGGAGATGAGCAGGACAGGTCGGTTGTAGAGCTGGGACCTGCCGGGTGCTGGTAGTTGTTCAGCTCCTGCCTGTGGCAATGGCGAGTGGATGCGAGCTCCGCACAGGGCACAGACAACCGTGGGATGGGTCTGCTGCACCTTCAGGCTGGGCTCGAGGGACATTACTGGGTGACTGTGCCCGCTGGTTTTCTTCTCCAAGTCACTCATTGCGGTCTGTGGGTCAAGCACAATTAGGATGTTTGTGTCCGTGATTGAGAAACACTGACGAGAACAACGCGGTTCGGTACGAGATGCATGGGCGGATGCCGAGCTGTAAATCTGAGCTAGCAAGGACTCTGAGAGCTCTGTTCAATTAATCCAAACACAGAAATATTTATAGAAATGGATTTATTTTCCAGTGACTTTATTTGCAAATTCTGGTTAACAACAACACTTTGCTCCTAATATGATCATGTCAAGAAGCAAGTGGGACTTACTGTCATTCTTGGCCTTTTCCACAAAGTGTTTTGAGCAGAATGCGGAGTGAGTCAAAGGAAGCACTGGCTGATGGATGAACAGATTGCAGCACAGTCATTTATTCTATTGCGCACTTCCAGGGAAACCCCTGCAAATTAGATGTGCAGTTTTTAAATGTACAGAGAAAACTAAAGAAATTACATTATGAATGAAAAATTAGATGGAAATGTCTACTGTCTCATAAACAATCAGGAATAACTCCCTCTAAAATATTCTGGTTTATGCATGCATTTAATTTGTGCTCTGGGAGCAAAATAAAGTTGCTAAGATAAAACATTCTAATAATGATTTATGTAAATTTATTTGAACAAAGAAATGATGTAGTTGCCTATAGCAAACTGTTTGGAATGTGAAATGGTATTTACTAACTGCTCCTCTCTATGTGAATACAATAGATGATAGGAGAAGCTACATAAAGAAAACATAATTGTACATTCAAAATGGACTCTGATGCCATGTCTAGTAAGCAGGAAAGCCAGTTGAACAGATTGTTGAGTGTCTGATAAAATAATCTTTAGCTTGATTCTTCCTAGACTATTTATAGCACATGTTTAATTTAAAATTTAGGTATGTGCTGTAGATGACCGTAACAATCATACCAGGGCCATGTATGATAATACAAATTGTTTGCCTCACATCACACATATGCCAAAATCTCAAGTTGCTTTACAAGCAGAAAATCAGGCTCTGTATCCTCAAAATATGGCTGAAAATAGGAAAACAATTGTAGTCCCCAGCTGCTACGGGCATATGGGGCCAAATTTTTCCCATCTGTTGAAGGTTATGGAGTTCCGCCAGGGATGACTTTGATCCCGTATGTCTAGCAAAGTGGAACCAATATGTCAATATAAGACATCCTGCTACTTCTGATATTCTCCCAGTAAAACGACATCATTCAAAGTGGCGTGGATTTCCCAAGTGCCCAAGTCACAAACACAATCACAGGGGATATTTTAAAAGTGCTCTGATTCTTGGTACATTGATGTTAAAGCAGCAAACAACAATTGGCTTTTTCCTTGATCAGGGTTCAAGCCTAGGAGCTGCTGGTATAAGCCAGTGTGCATCAGCCTGAGGCGTAGAAACCAAGGGCCATTTGAAGCATTTTAGCAAAACACTGCAGGACAGAAAGCTGTTTCTGCACTCAGGTAATGCAAAGCATATTTCACTTGAAAAGCTTTTTTCAAATCAGGAATGAGAATGCCATGTAGAAATAATAGGGCTTTTTACTGTATTTGCTTTGGCATACCAAGGCATCTCTAGATGCCTGGTGATGGGCTGAGCCACAAAGTCTGCATTCAGCTCTAGCCATTTACAAGTTTAAGAGACATTTGAATCCCTTGCTTTGAACAGGGCTGTTTTCCTAGACACCAGCAGCTACTCTCCTGGGGACTAGAAGGATTCAAGTAAAATAGTGCCCTGTCACACGATTAGGGTTCAGAGGACATTTTTGCAGTTTAGTTCCTTCTGGTTTATTCTGGGCTAGTACTAAGTGCCTAGAGTAGGAAAGCCATGTCTGCTGCTCAGGAGTTCACTGGTGGCAACAGAATGGTCTTTCCAGCACCGCGCTGATATATTAAAGGCAATAATGAACAGCAAGTGACACTCTTTGGTCTCATGCTTGCAGACTGTTCTTTTGGGCCCTTCGTGTGTATCTAAGTGAGACCAGGAAAATCATACAAGTGCTGGCATGACAAACCTGCAAATTACAATCTCTGACCAAGATAGTGTTTATTTCCAGCAATGGACTCTATGAAAGGCAGATCTTGATAAACACTGCTCCTTAGCATAGCTGACAAAATTTTGCGTAAAATTATCCTGGGAGATGATTGTAGAGTTTAAATGTAACTGCAGACATTTATAATCAAATTACTTTGCCCCCATTCAGTTTATAGTACCTTATAAAGAGGATTTTGAATGGCTGTGGACAGAGCCACTCCAATCTCTGTCTAGAAAGCACGTAGGCACTGTTATCCTGAAATGAAGAGGTAGAAAAGTACAGTGGCCTCGCCCGACAAGCAGCAACTGGAAGATCATCTATTTTGCTCTATTTATTCCTTTGTGACTATTCTCTTCTGCCTGGGGCTTTCTCATCTGCACACTCTGCATTACTTATGGACTGCCAGGCCAAATCTCCAAAGATATCTGAGAAAACCTGACATGTTCAGTTTCAAATCTCGATCAATGCTCCGTTTCCCCCCAAAACAGAATCAGTCCCTGGAAATTGGGGTGAAGCCATATGAGCCTTTTGTGTTGCTCTTCATGATGCCATTCCTTTGCCACAGCAGATCACCAGGGAGATCACCAAATCATTTGCTAAGATGGTATATCTTCCTCCAGAAATACGCAGGACTTGGTTAATTTTAATAGCTCACCTATTTAATGTGCTGGGTTATAGCTAATGCTGTCTATTACAAGTAATGAGCTAAACTGGGACATCTCTGTAACTTGAAGGTGCTGCAGCTGCAAAGGAGGGTTCCATAAGAAGCTCTTGATCTGACAGTGGCGACCATAGCTCTCACATCTTCAGCTGAGAGAAAAGCATTGTTTGCTTAACAGGATTGAATTTTCCTCAAAGAAATAATTGAAACAATAGGAGAATCACCCAAACCTGCACTGAGCATTAGCAGATGAGCTGGTTTGAAATCGATCCATTTGGAAAGGAAATAATGTGCAGATTGGTCAAGGTAATGATGGTATTGGATGATAAAATGGATGCAGGGATAAAGAAAGCTTGTGAGGGATATAGTGTCACCTAAAAGCTTTGCAGAAGTGCTTTTATTACCCTGAATCAGCTTGGTTTTGCACTGACACTTAGCTGTTTGCAAAGAATTATACCTGCTTCTGAGATAAATACATCTGACAGTGAACTCTTAACCCCTTTCTCAGGCCTCCTCTGGGCAGTGGCCGTGGAGAACAAGATGCCTTCAATTTTTCCAAATAAAGAGTTAGAGAAAATGGGGTGCAAAACTATGGTACATAATTTACTAGTGAGCAGAACACTCCAGGAAAATTACAGTCATTATTGAATGTAATGAAACCTGACAAATTAGAGTTTCATAGGCCCTCCTTGAGATTAGCATGATCCATTAAACATGCTCTCTGACTGCTAAATGGCATTGTCCCATTTCCCCTTAAGAACTTGAGAAATTCTGAGGTAACTCTGGCTAACAGCTGATTGAAAGCACCCAATCAAGAGCTCCTTAAAGTAAGAGGAGAAATTATGCTGATTAACATTATTTCCAAGAAGGTAGTCTCTGAGTAGGCTGTAAATTGTGTTAGAAGCATTTGGGTATTGCAAGGAAGACTGAATTTGACACTGAAGTGGCCACAAAGTAATGTACGAAGTGGAGTGATCAAGGCAAGAACATTTTGTTGATTGTGGTGGGAAAATTAAATTACTCTCAGTTGCATAGCTGTTCAGAATATGTACATTAAAGTGAATGATACACAGTTTAAAAGAAGAGCAAGCAAATACAAAGAGCAGCAAAAGCCCCTTTCACAAATCCTTCTTACCTCATTATTTATATCTTGTTTTCACAGGGAATAGCATGACATGCTGGTCATGAATACCTTATCCATTATGCTAAGACATCCTAGTTATGCAAACTAAATCAATACAATAGTATTTTGCTTTTTCCTTAACTGATTGTACATTAAAAGCAACCCTTAAATGACAACCATTAGCACCTGAGACCTGGTCACTGGTGCTGACTGAGCTGACAAGAGATAAATGGTGAAGGGTCTGTGTGATAGTTAGAATTCTGAATTCACAACAAAGCCTTCAAACTGGGAGTCAGTGAGAGAGCGTGTAAATTGCCATTATTGGATAGAGTGTCTTTATCTTGTGGAAGAGGCTGCACATGGATATTCTCTAGTGCTTGGTCCTTCAGGGCACTAAGACCACCTTAGACAACTTTTATAGGCTTAAGTGAAGGAGGTGCTGTGGCTGTAGATGAGCAGAGTAGTATTCCAGCACAGATGAGCCTCTCCCTTGATTAATTGTCACAAAATACAAATCCCACAGCTAAAAATGTTCTGTAGTGTATGTGCACTGGAGTGATGCAACTGCAATGTAGTTTTGTTTCTTCCATCTCTTGGTCAAACCCATCTCCCATCCCATGTCCCAGTTTGGGAGGTGCTGCACACTGCCAGGCACAGTCTGCAGTATCCTTTGGAAACTTCCAATGCAATGATGCATGACACTGAAACGCAATAAAAATTAAAACCTGGAATAATGGCAGGCATTAATAGATATTTCTCATATTTCTGAGGCAAAGATTTAAGTGAAATGCTAAATGTCAAATGAAAAGAGCCACACGACTACAATTTAATGCTAAGAGCTGTCTAATCTGGTAATGTCATCTCATTTCATGACATCCTTAATGACCAAAGCTGATCCAGAAGATTGATTTGTGGTATTTTTCCAGGGTCACTTATTAAAATTAGCTCGGTTAGTGGTGCTTTGGGTGGTGTTTCAGCCAGACCAGTGGGTACTGGTACGGTGTTAAAGTGCCGTCATGGCATATAAAGAAGAATTGAAGGAAGAAGCTTTGAAAGGTTGGAAAGGAAAACAAGCACTTGAAATACAAATAAGATTCCCATAATCTTTCCTCTCCCTAGAAGGAGTCTTTCAGCATGGCTGACGAGGTGCAGAGCAGAACACAATGAATGTGGACATAGTCCTAGAGAAGTTAAATTTATTCCCCCCTAATCTAACTGCTTAGAAGCATTTATGGTGCCCATTCCTATAATATCTGAGCAATATTTGACATGGTTGTTCAGGGCTGGCAGCTTGTGTCTGCTATCAAGAACAGATCTTTAGGGAAGATCTCTGTTGGTTATGATGTAGCTTATACATAAAAATATTTACGGTAGCTGCTTATATCTCCTAAAAGATAAAGCACTTGAGTGCAGGCTGAATGCCTGCTACCTTCTCATCTCCTGACATTCATTATAAACCAAGAAGCCAAGTTTTTTAAAAGCTATTCAGATGTTTTGTGCTGTAACTTTCTGTAGTAGATATATTCCTATTGATTGCAATGAAACACACAGAGTAGAACAGAACAGATCAATTGAAAAGTAAAGTTAAGACAGCAAGCACACTTCTATTCCACTTACCATAATGGAAGCAGTTAGGGCTGGATCTATCCCAGGTGTAATGCTGCTGAAGTCAATGGAGTTGTACCAGCGATGAATTTGGCTCCTAGTGTTTTGTTTTGACCTTTTCAGAAGGTTGCTCTGCAGGAGTGAAACTATTAAACACAGCCAGTGATACCTTAAGTCAAACTATAGAAAAGGTAAATCTAGTGTGCATAGCACCTTTTTCATTAAGGAAGAGGTCTGACTTTTATAGAGTGAGGGAAAAAGAATTGATTCCCAATAAGTGCTGAACTTAGTTTCGGGTTTCCCTGGTAAATAACAATCCCAAACTGGCCCGAGACTTGAACATCTCTGCATTCACGCACAGTTGTCTGGAAGGGGCTGCATGGTCTGTCTGTACGTCAAACCCGAGTGGGTTTGAGTTGGATGTCAGTTTTTGCAGAGATGCTATTCATCCACTCACCAGTGATTCATGTAAACCAGCTGAACATACTTCTTCATTCAGGTATCCTGAAATTGCCTGGCAGTGCTCTGTGTGATGATCTTTAGTAGCAAATATGCTCGGATTTCAGTAGACACCACAGATTCTTCATCCACTGCAATTGTCTCAGGAAGGCAGGGACTAGTGCTGCAACTTCAGAGTACTTTCAGCTTCAAGCCATTCTGTTTTACATTCTGTTTACATCTTTGGATGCACTAATCCAGGCTAGGAGACAGCAGTGTGTTCTGTGGCACCTGGTAGGCAGCAGTGCAACTGAGAACGGGCACCTGCTGGCACCTCAGAATGGCACTGTCTCCATCCCACTGCATTGCCCTCCACTGAAATTTCCAATGATCTCTGAAAACAGTAACAGTGAGCCACGCGTTGTCCACAGGAACAGAGGTTTGCTAAGAAGGAGGGAGACAGTAAGAAAAGCTCTGGCTCCTCCTCAGATAGCTGGATTTGGAAGGATGGCAGAAGTCCACAGAAGTGTATCTGAAGTGTGGTGCAGGAGGTCCCCCTTGCCTGCAGTGGGATAAGGGCAGCAGCCACCAACATTCGGTGCTGCTGCTGCTGTGGAAGTGAGAACTGTGGGAGGAGGTGCCTGGAGATGTCCCACACTGTCTCACTGCCTTGGCCTGAAGGTGATGCTGGACGGGCCTTCCTGGGGTGGCTGGCTGTGTGCTCCTACCTCTCTTCTCATAGCTCCTTCCCTTTCTCTTTTTTTTCATGTCCAAGCTGCCCCTGCCCTTTCCTTTTATGGCCCCTTCCCTCCTCCTGTCCTCGCCAACAAAGCTCCTCCTCAGCTGAACTTAAGGTACTGCTGGCACCAAACTGACATGTGCAACCTGTCAGTCTGCTGACATCCGCAGGCGTACCACAGGGTGTGGGCTTTTGGGGAGCAATATCTTATCCTGCACTGCCTGGCTCAAACTGGACCAAGGCCTCCCCTTCGCCTTCCCTACTTGTTCAGTAAATACACTGATTTGCCACATCTCAGTTTCCTGGTGGGAGAGGGAGGAGGAGTAAGTAGGTCTAAACATTCCTTGAGCCACTTGGACCTACCCATCCTGCACATGTATGTGAGGTGAGAGGATTTCAACACAGACAACTCTGAATAAGACCATTCATGTTGATGGAAAGTTTTATTTATAATATCGCTCACTGTTTTCTATGCTTTTTTTTTTTTTTAGTAAAATACAATCTCAATTTCCTCATTTGCCTTAATTCTTGCACCTTGTAATTCCTCTGCTAGGTGAGACTTGAGTCCTTGTGCCAGCAGAGGTTTCCAAGCAGGAGGCCATGAAGCAGTCTCCTTCAGCAAGGGATTTCTTAATTTTGTAGAGTCTACTGCACTATGTTTACTAGTTTCTTCTAAAGTGTTATCATAAATAATTAAAGCTAAATTGTGCTTGTTAAATAAATGAGGAATGCACATGTTCAGATGCATTATCTATGTTTTAATTGCACTCATTTGTTGAGGCTGTCCTTGGGAAAGGAGGCAGGAGCCTTCTGCCTGAATGGAGGGCTGTGGGAGCTGCAGGATCTGAGCTGAAGGACTGGACCCTCACTTGTTTGCCCAGAAATTTTTAAAACACATTTTTAACATAGTGGTGAGCATCATCCATTGCGTGAGATGATGTTCCTGGAGGCCAGTGCCATCCTTTTGCTATGGGCTTCAAAAGCGTGGAGAACCTATTTCATGGGGTGAAATCTTTACAGAGATGGTTTCTTACATCCAGGCTGCTGTTCAGCAGGTACAGGACAACCAGGTGAAGCCCAGTGTCTCTGGTGTTTACAGCCATGAATGTTCAATGCTGAGCACTCTGCAGCGTCCCCCACAGCCTCCCCAGGGCTGACTGCCCCTGGGGCTCCCCAGTGCGTTCCCTGTGCTGCTTCCTCCATGTGGGGCTCTGGTTGTTTTATCTTCTCCTATAATATTCTCATGTGCTTTTAGTCCTTCTGTGTGTCTGTGACACGTACAGGCCAATGCCCATGCTGGGGTACAGGTCCCAGTCGGCTGCTGCTGCGCGGCCGGAGGCACAGCGCGCCCCGCGGGGTTCACTGCTCTGCGGGCTCTGACTTCCCTCCCGTTTAGAAAGAGATCCAGCTTCATCTTAGAACTGGGTTTAAAACTAATTGCTGCATGGAGTCTCACAGCCATCCTGATTAGTGATTTAAAACTTCTGGACTCAGTAACTCTATCTTCATTAGGAAGATCTGTTTTTACAATAATCGCCTCTAAAGAGGGCCTGAGGGATTATTAAGAGATGGCATTCATTATCAGTAAAAATACCATGAAGAAATTTACTAGACAAATGTTGATGTTCTGGACGATGTAAATTTTCTTCCAAAAGGAAACAATTTTATCTAAAAAGCATAATTATCTTAATAATTATCTTAAAAGCTAAATTGGATTTTAAGGCTTAGTCTGTGATTTAGGGCTTGGTCAGGGATTTCTAGGTGGTTGACACCTGCAGTGCTATGCAGCTTGGAAAGGTAAGGTTGGTTGTTTGGGGAAAAAGCCCAAACTAACCAACAGAAAAAAGAGCATGGAGGAAAAGAAGTAGTGGTGTCATTGGTAAGGAAAGGCTTTGGCAGTATCTGACTTTTAGGAAGCAGGCTAAGTTGGAGAGAAATGAACTCAGGCAGCAGAAACCAACTTTGGAGCTTGAGGGCTGAATGCTGAGAGAATATGGCAGATGGAGAAAAAAGGACTTTTGGTTTGTTTGTTTGTTTATTTAACTAGGAGAGTTACAAGAGGGACTAGTAGCTAGAAGATCTACTGCATGTTGTGATGGATCAGTAACCAGCAAGAGGACTCGCTGATGGCCGGAATGAGGCTGGTGGGTGAAGGTGCAGTAAGGCTGCCCTTGCTTAGGAAGAGATGGGCAGCGCAAGGTGATGGGCAAAAGGAGAGCGTTGCTTGCTGAGTTTCTGGAGGTCTTCTAACTTTACAGAATACACAGATACAAGGCAGCTGTAAGAGCAGAGTCAGATGTCTGTCTCTATGGTCACCAAAGGAATGTAAGTATCCTTGGATACTTCCCCACAGCATCTAAAATGGGGTTTATTGAAAGACTTTGTCTTTATAGAGGACGTGGTTATACAGCGAGACAGAATGAATAGATTTGCTTTTTTCTTGTACCTCAACTTTGCCTTCTTGATGTTTATTTTGGTTATTGTGGCTTCTGAGGCTTTTTAAATTAGTATTTCTTTCTTAAACAGATTGCCTGTGAATGGTCCAGAATCTCATGTCCGAGGCTGCAGAAAATATTATTTTACTAAAAAAGAATGAGAAAGTGAATTTTCTCTGAGGAGATAAGTTTTTGAGTGATTGTTTGTATCTGCATCTAGGAGAAAGGAAATTATTATTTCTTATGGCAGCTGAGAGATGGTCATGAGGAAAAGGAAGCTATTATTAATTAATCATCAATTATTATTTTAATATTTATGTAGCGCTGTGTGACTGGTGCCCCACAGGGAAGGCGGATCATCTCTCTGCCTGAGGAGCCTACATTCTATATTTAACCATGGTGAGGGCTGCTCATGGCAGATGATGTGTTTTCATCATTCCCTGCTCTCCCTCAGCTTTTCAGTTGAATCCCATTTTAATTCCCCATCCCCAACAGAGGGGAGCCTGCACTAAGAAGGAATGGCAAGATCAGAGTCTAAAAGAGCACAATCAATACAGTAAACAGAGAGGCAGGATTAGAGGTCTGATCTCCGAGTTACATCTTGCAATCCTTACCCAGAATTGCAATAATGTAAATAAAACCTTTCCAAGAATAAAGAGTGCAGGATTGGTGCCAATTTGGAAAGACCTGTCCTTCCTGGGCCCTCAGACTGGCATCCAAGTAAAGTTTTGGGGTATTTTTTTGCAGTCCTTAAATTGACACACTTAATGGTGAGACCTAGCCTGCATGGAATTGGTGGCAGCAATACTGGGATGTTTCTCCTACGGATGTTTTCCCTGACCTTACCTCTTGCTGAAGTCCTGTTCCTATTTTTGTGCTTTCAAGCGGGTGTTTCTAGATGCTGTGCCTGTACCTGATACTGCGCTCCGCTGGCAGCAGTCAGCAGGGTAATGAACTCTGATAGATGTATTCTGATAAAACCCATATATTTAGATCCTCGGAATTAGCTGATACATCACAAGGGTTGTATTCTAAGGCAGCAGTTCTGCGAAGTGACAAACTAAACTCTGTGATTCAGAGAATACGCATATGTGGCAGACCACTTGAAATGGAGTGGATTTGAAAGGGCAACTGAAAATATGTAATACTGAGAGAAACCAGCATTTATGTAAAGTACCTATCATTGTCAAAGCATGGTGTAGTGGCTAGAACAGAAAATGGGAGTCAAACAGTATAGGGTTTATTTTTGGCTCCAGCATATACAGATGTACTGAAGTCAAATTAATTGGAGCTAAATACAAAAGTCTCTCCCTATATAGGATTTTTGATCCACTTTCAAAACTCTGTTAGAGGGATGTGCTATTTTGTTTTTCTAGAGGGTGATCTAAAAGCATGGAAGTTGCTACATTTTGTATTAATTTATGCAATTTTTTTTCCATAAGCAGCTGAGTAAGTATTAGATGTACAACTTCTGTGCTTGGAGGGATAACTCTGTGGAAATCTATAGCTATTGCCAGGTACCAGTTTTGATCAGAAATCTGTTGGCTTCAGTGAAATTTTGCATAGATATTTTCCCCTGTCAGGTGACCTACTTAAATAGAAGAAATACTGTATAACAGTCTTACCGAAGTTTCCGTGTGGAGAATCCCTCTTTGGCAGTGTAGAAACACAGGACAAAAAGAGAAGTTTTCACTTATTAGTACATTTCCCTTTATTTAAATAAAGATTTTAAATAAAGGAAATTTAATTATTTTGATTGTGACTTTTGCTTGTTAAGAAAGATACTTTAAAAAACCAAACCAAAACAATCTGTTGTCTACAGGGGAATGAATACCTGTAAAGGTATCTCAGTGAACTCCAGAGAAGCTCTCTTGAAGTTCATCTACCTGGACAGTGAGTTTATCTTTGTGCTGGTGTGGGGACACTGTTTACAGGACATGCTGTGGTGTGGCTGTCCTTACACCCTGCTGTGCAGGGGGTAGCAGATATATCCTTAGAGATTACCACATGAGAGGATGTTGTGGTTCTTTTTTGTTTCAACTAGCTTTCAAGGGTAGACAATTGCTCAAATGTTCTCCCAAGAGTGGAGGCTTGCTAATGATTATGGAGAAGAGACAGTCTAAACACGTGGGCAGTGAACTCTGCAGAGACACGATGTGGCAGTGGTTTCATCCCTCTGGCCTGGCTTGGGCCTCTGTCGCACTGAGTGTGCGCTCAGTCTGCACAGAGCTGGGCATGTTCCCCTTAGGGATCAGTATCTCTTAGGAGTAGGACCTAATTCAGTACTTGCAGTGCACAGTTCTGAAATAATTCACAGAAAAAAATGTTTAACATGGTGTGTTACCATCTTGTCCGTCTGATTAGAACTGAAAAGCAGAGCTATCAGAGGAGAGGGAGACACCAGTTCGGTTGTCTGTGTTGCCATCTCCTTCAGGCAGCAGAGCAGGATAGGTGCAGGACTAACAGCAGCCATAGCTGGATTGGCCATACTGGTTTGTGTAATGGCTGAGGGCCAGATACACCCAGGATCACACTCATTTCTGTGCAGGACATTGCTCCTAGGCAAGACAAGTGTCTTGATGAATATTCTGCTGTAACTGCCGTCCTCTCTCAAAAATGTGTTGGCAGGGAGAGAGGCAAACCTTTAGGTAGGGCCTGTAAGATGGAACTTTTGAAAGTACCTGAAGGCTGCAGCACTACTAACTTCTCTGAAAGTCAATTAAAAGTCAGTGAGACTTGGGCTCTTAAATCTTTCCAATGCTTTTCTTAAAAGTTACCATCACTACTTGAAAATCTAATCTATTGGCTGTGCCTCCATTGCGCCATCCGTCTGAGGATCTCTAATCAAAGCTGTAAATATCTATAAATCTGTAATACCTTATGAATTCTCTATATTGACTTGAGTTTTGGGATGTTCACTGTATGAGTATATTGATTTAGGTTAATAGGAAAAATAACCCAGTCAGTAATAAAAGCTGATGGTAAATCACTTCTCCAGGAGCCCTGTTCGGGCGGGTGACAGACAGTGCGAGGATGGAAGGATCCTGCAGGCAGAGGCCAGTAAGTCAGCATGAGCAGCTTGTGTGGCCTTTCTGTCCTTCCTTCACTGTGACAAGGGAGTTTCCAAGGGAGACTTGTTGAGGGGACAGCGCTGTCTCCTGAGGAATGAGTCAGCTGTAGCCATGATACTGTCAGGTGACACAAGATACACCTGCCTGCTCTTCTATAGCTCGCTGTTAAGTAACACCTTAGATTTAAAGGCCCTGTCACAAGCCTCTGACAGAAGTCCAGGAGAGCCCTCATAGTTTGTTAAATAAACACAGTTCATGCTCAGGGTGCTGCTTCTCATCTTGGGGCTGCCTCTCACAGCAGGAGCAGCTGCAAGATTGCATCCTGGGAAAGAGGGTGATGCCTCACACTTAAGGAAGGTGCAATCAGAACAACAGAGGTATCACTCACTGCAGTATGCTTCACCCATATCCCATACTCACAGAGGAAAACAACCGTAGATTATCCCATCCAACAGCTGGTATGGATCTGTACCATTTTGCCTGAAGCCATTCTGTAGACTGCAAGGAAAAATATTAGTGATCTGCAGGAGAAGCAAGACTGCCTGACATGGATGTAATGTTAGGCTTAGCTGGAAGACCAGGAGCAGTAGGATTTGTAACCTGAGTATCTTTTTTCTGGTCAACCTCCTTGGGATATTAACTCACATTGTTGTAGCTCAGTCTCTTGTCCTTGTGGTTTATAAAGCAAAAAACCTTTTTTTCCCCTGTTAATTTTCAGTGTATTGCTCTCTTGTTTTAAATAAAGCTCCTGCTCTATTTTTGAATAGCATAATGAGTGAAAAATTACTTTATTCATCCTGGTGGCAGGACAGCAATTTGTTACACTGCCAGCTAGAGGACCTGGATCAGAAACAAATTTGGGTTCCCAGGCTCTGTGCCAGAAGAGCTGAGACATATTTTTGAGGTGATGTACTTGGACTCTAGGGGGAGATTGTTGACTGAACTGAGCTGCTTTCACAAACATCCTGCCAGCTGAGCCATGACACACTGCTGGTCTTTGCCTCAAATGGGCAGGTCCCCTGCCCTGCACTGCACACCACAGTTAGGAACTGCTCCCAGGAGCTGGAAGTGCAGGTGAAGAACTGAGGATACTTTGAGTGGAAATTAAGTTTCTGCATGTATGTTGCCCCTTATTTTCACTTATTATTCCACTGATCCAAGCACAAGGAGGCCATGTATAATGATGAGTGTTGGAGGGGGGATTGTTGCCCTTTTCATGTGGTGCCCGAGCTGAAACCTGAGTAGAAGGTGATGTAAGGCCATTGCTTCCCATATGATCACCCTGGAACATGTCACCCTTTGAAAGCACTTCTCTGTTGCTTCCCCATAGCCCTTCCCACCACGCTCCATGGTCCTTCCTCAACTCCCAGACCATTTCCACCTTGGCTGTGCTCCTGCTCTCTTAGGCAGATGCCAGGTGTAAGCTGGAGGCTGGGACTTACACTGGAGCACCCTGAGAACTTTGGTAACTCTGAAGCTCCAGCTTTTTTACAGGACTGAGCCTGCATAGGGTCTGATCTGTTACAGCTTGTGTTTGTGTGAGGCAGCATCTTCCAGCTGCTGTTCTCTTCATGGATAAAGATATTGTCAGCTGGAATGATCTGCTTCCACATTTTGTATGGACATACTAAGTGCTTGGAAAAGCTCCAGGTATTTCAAGCAAGACTATAAGGGGAAAAAATACAGAGTGAGACTACAAGGGAAAGCATGTTGTTAGGACTTTTTTACTGAAAAATAACTCCCTTTTCTCCTATCTGGGTAGACACAATACTGATAATTATGACTGTATGATTAGATGGTCATTGATAGGTATGTTTGTGAATTATGTTTTGTTGTTTCTGTATACCTGTAGTTATTTCAAGGAGTGAAATGCAGATTAAATATTAGTAGCACTGTCTGAACAGTAGGAAGGCACTATAAAATCAAGAGAAGTCTGCACAGACCTGAGTCACATGTCCTAGATATACAGTAATTACCATAATACACAAGAAAGAGGGGTTTCAAGCCAAGCTATGATGTGACATGTTTAAAGCAAAGAAAGAAATTTTTTTTCACACAGTTTAAGCGTGGAACTTCTTGCTACAGGTTGTTGTTGATGCTGAAGCTTACATGAACCTTTTTGGAAGTTGATAGAAAAAAATATCTTTGGGTTTACAGCATACCACAGCATCTGATCGCATCTTTTTCTTAAGCTTTTAAGCAGCAGGTTTCTGGAAGTACAGGAAAACACTGCAGAATATCACTGTGCATTTGCCCTGTTCTTCCTTAGACATGGCTGAAACCAGGACTGTAGGCAAGAGCAGCTTTGGTCTGACTGGCTTCTTCAACTCCTACAGTAAATGTTAAATGGAGTTATGTGACAGGGAGGTAAGGGAGAAATAAAGGTAGAGGGTTGGATGCTGATTAGAGCTGGCGTAGATCCAAGGATGCAATCAAATAGCGCACAGAGCCACAGTGCGCTGGGGTACCTGAGGACAGCTTCAGCCCAGCTCCCTAAGGACTCTGCAGGCGCCAGCATCACACTTCCCGCTCAATGAGGCAAGCACAGGCATAAATTTCCACCTGGCCACTTTCAAGATCTTATTCCATCTGCCTGACCTATGAAAGAAGAAACTCTGTTCGAGTGGAACCCGTTAACTTCAGTAAGGACCCCCTTTGGGTACTTGACAGCTAAAATCCCAGTCTTGAACAGGCTTGAGCACATGCTTGCCATGATGTGCTTGCACACACACGAATACCTGTATCATCAAAGGCCTAGTTGCAGACCCGTGCTTCACACATGAGTGCTGCATGTCTCTGGCTCCCTAAATCTGATAGGTGTGTATGGGAATCCAGAGTGAACCGTGGCTGTGTACAAGGAGTGTGCAAGACCAGTGCTGTAGCAGAAGAATAGGCAATAGGTTAGTAATGGCAGTGCTTGTTTCAGGCCACTTGTTTTGCCTTCTCCATTACTGTAGAGGTTCTGACAATAGACAGAAATACATAAAAATAAGGGGGATACATGTATTTTCTGGCCTCATCTAGTCAGCACTTACAGATTTTCTCACTCAGCAAAGTGACTACCCTGTAATCACTGGAGCATATAGGTTCCTGGCTTTTTTTTTGGACTGGGATGTGTGTGTGGTAGTGGATGAGCAGAGAGGCAATTTCATTTATATGGAGGTGGGCATTATGCGATTTAAAGGGGCTGGAATTTTTCCTTTTTGTTGAATGTGTGAGTTTTTTCTGTGTTGTGAACATGTGAATTTTCTAATTGCTGGTAATAAATACCTACAGTTTGGTGTAATGATATGACCAAAGCACAGAGTAGCCCAACCTTCCCCAATGACTGGCATACACTGGGGTCTTTGAGAGCTGTGAGATTATGCTGTTTAGAGAGCCAAGAGAAAGGAGGAGTTGCAGGACCAGTTTTTCAGGAGAGGCAACAGTTGCATGTGGCTTTCGATTGGGCTGGGTTTTCCCTGGTACCCAGCGTGATCCAGATGCCTTCACCTCAGCAACATCAGCTGGCTCCAAACTGGTGGTCAGGGTTAATCAGTTGGCCAGTGCTGGCTGTGTGCCTTACTCGTGGCCTGGGAGTCTTGCATGAATTTGCTGAGACCAGTGTTTCAGAAACACACCCCAGGTGACCTCTTAGGTCAAAGCCATCCAGGGCACCCTCAACACGAGTAGTGGCATTGACCAGTCAAGAGATTCACTGGCAGTTGTAGCCAAGTGTTGGCTTTGTTGCAAGAAGTTAAAAGCTGTACTGTCAGTTTGTTTGCTCATCCTCCCCCAGATCTGTCATTCCTCTGATTATGTAGCCAACTGTAGGTTGTTGTTATTTGGACCAAATCATGCCTTGGAGCCAAACTGACATCACTGCTGGGCCTCATTAGGGAAATGAGGAGCAGGGTGTGGGGAGCTGGCTGGACGAAGTGCCTCTGTTTCCCACCACTGAACTGGGAGGTGAACTCCCCTTGCCAGGCAGGTTAGTGGAGTCTGTGGTTTCAATGGAGCCCTTTGCCAACACCCCTTTAGTTACAGGAGGCTTAGGAATCTCAGCAGCTTTTGTCCTGGTTTCAGCTGGGATAGAGTTAATTTCTTTCTAGTAGCTGGTACAAAGCTGTATTTTGGATTTAATATGAGAGTGATATTGATAACACACTGATGTTTTCTTTGCCACTGTGCAGTGCTTACCCTAAGTCAAAGACTTTTCAGTTTCCCGTGATCTGTCAGTGAACAAGTGCAGAAAGAAGCCAGGAAGGAGCACAGCCAGGACAGGTGACTCAACTGACCAAAGGGAAATTCCATACCATAGAGTGTCACGCATAGTTTGGGGGAAGGTGGCCAGCAGGGGCTGATCACTGCAGGAACGGGCTGGGCATCGCTCAGTGGGTGATAAGCAACTGTACTGTGCATCACTTGTTCCTCTCTTATTCTTCTCTCTCCCTTTTCTTCATAATATTATTCATGTTATTATTATAATAATAATTACTGTTGTTGTTGTTATTATTATTAACTTTATTTCAGTCATTAAATTGTTCTTAATTCGTGAGTTTTACCTTTTTCCAGATATCCTTCCCATCCCAACTGGGGCTGGGGGGCAGTGAGCAAGTGGCTGTGTGGTGCTTAGCTGCTGGCTGGGATTAAAACATGACAGCTTTTAATAAGTTTACTTGCATGCTATGTGGTGTAGGTTGCTCCTTGCTGTGTTGTGTTTGTTTTTTTCTAGCTACCATTTTAAAGAGCAGTACTGACAGGGCAACATGGTTTCTGTGAATCTCTGGTAATCTCAGAGTCATGGATTTAAATAAATGAAGACTAATCACATAGTTACTGGTAGGTGGTTAAGTCCTTTTCTTCAAGTAGTGAAGAATTTCTTAGTATGCTTAGTTACAGCATTGGCAGTTTGGAAGAGAGTGATTAGTGAAATTTGCAGTGATTATTTCATTTGCAAACTTATTTTGCGAGGTCTTTTTCTTTTCTTGTGTTTAGATATCACCTTGACGTTGCCTCATGTCTCCCACACTTTACCCCGCTTTATACCTTACTGGACTTTAGCTATGTAATTCCCAGCTTTCCCTTTTATCTGTTCCCGACCTTTGGAGTTTGATTGTGTAACCAGAGGTGCGAGTAGTGTTTTCCCAGTGAAGATCAGACATGTCGTTAAAGACTGTCTTTAATGTCACTCTGTACTTGCTAGTTCAATATGCAAAAGTTACTAAAGTTAACTTATAAATACTGTGAGTAGTTTATTTTACAAAAAAAAAGTACGGTCTGAAGCCAGTGCCTGTTTCAGCCACCGCAGCAGCAAACTCCACCACTCACACTGCCAACATCCAACTATTACCTGTCTCTTATTTCACACTAAACAGTATAACAAAAGCATTCTTAGAAATGGGCTGTTTCTCAGCATATCAGAAACTTGTTTGGTCCAGCACCTAAAAAATGAAAGTGTTTAAGACCTCAGTTTTCATTTTGGCACATATCATAGATGTTCACAGAAGTATCAATAAGTCCAGGCTCTGGAGATGGGCTGCTTCTCATTAAACATGCATGTTCTGCTGTCTTCCTACTTCTTCAGACCTGGCCTTCATTTTGAGGTCAGACTTTAATTTCTGAAGAATGTAATTTAAAGCTCTGTATAGTGCTTTGTGACTACTTGCAACTACAAATGAAGAAGACTTGGCACTGGCAAAATAAATATGTAGAAGGTGCAGCTGCTCTAACTCTGCTACAGGTAGTAAAAAAGAAGGTCTAAACATCTGAGTGAGTTTAAAAAGGGGCAGAAGCAAGTGAAGTGCCTGTTGGATTTCAAAAAGTTTTACAGTCAGAAGTTGGCAACACAGGAGGCTCCTGTTCCCTGTATTTAAAGTTTACTTTGCTGCTTGTCTGGAGTGGGTTCAGTGTTGTAGTGAATAATTTATAAGCAGCATGAATGAGCTCATTAGTCACCTTTTCAGAGCTTAAATGAGTTTTGCGGTTGTCATTACACGGGTCTTCTGCTCAGCAGCACAGCGAAGGGACGGCACCACGGCTGGCTGGCTTGTGGTGGGACAGCCCGTCACCTCGCAGCCCTGACGGGCCACTCTGCTGCTGAAACCCCAACTCTGATTGTGCAGGGCTTTTTCCAGTGATAGCTTGTTTCTTCTTTGTTATATGTTATGTTTGCTTTGGTATTATGTTGTTTCCATGTTGTATTTTTTTTCTGTTATGGAAAAAATATTGAAGATTATGTGACAGGTGATGTGGAATAAGTAAAACTTTCTATTGGCATACGAGCAATGAAAGCAACTTTTCTCCTCAGGTGTTCGCAAAATTTTGTTAATAGCTTGTCCTGCTTTCAGCTGTGATGGGGTTAATTTTCTTCCTAGTAGCTGATACAGTGCTGTGTTTTGGATTTACTATGAGAATAATATTGATAACACACTGATGGTTAGTTGTTGCTGAGCCGTGCTTACCCTAAGTCAAGGACTTCTCAGTTTCCCATGTGCTGACAGTGAGTGGGTACACAAGAAGCTGGGAGAGAGCACAGCCAGGACAGCTGACCCGAATGGCCAAAGGGTTATTCTACACCATAGAGCGTCATGCCCAAGTATATAGACTGGGGGGAGTTGACTGGGAGGGGCTGATCACTACAGCGATACAGGCTGGGCATTGCTCAGCAGGTGGTGAGCAAATGTATTGTCCGTAATTTGTTCCTCTCAGGTTTTATTTCTCTCTCTCCCTCTCTCATATCTCCCTTTCCATTATTATTATTATGACTGTATTGTACTTAATTTATTAAACTGTTCTTTACTCACGGGTTTTACCTTTTTCCGATTCTCCATCCCATCGCACCTGAGCCAAGGGTAGTGAGAGAGCAGCTGCATGGTACTTAGTTGCTGGCTGGAGTTAAACCACAAGATAGCCTTAGCATTTTTTTTGTCCTTGAAATGTTCATGAAAGTGCTAAACTGTGCTGAAACTAGCTGAACCTTAGAAGAAGGCTTAACTATCAATGTTTACAGGACTGCAGATTTAAAGACAAAAACATTCCCAAGACTATTTTGTAGTGCTTTGTCTTTGTCCACTCCATCACTGTGGCATCCCTGTAAGAAACCTGTGGAACGTGAAATTTGCCTGCAAAAAGTCTGTGAAGTGCCAGATGCACCACACCTCCCAGATTACTGCAGCTGCTCACTGAAGTTACCTGTTGCCAGAAACACTGGGGAAGTGCCAAAAGGCCTGGTAGAAATTAATGCCCCAGTGGATAAGTCAGCCCATAATGATAATGCACTCTTGTCACCATGGAGAAAACAAAAGCTGCTGGCAGGGAAACCCACCTCACAGGGCGCAAGCATGGCAGCCATGGGGGTGGTTCTCTGGCCATAGAAGTTGCTGCTGGGATGTGGGTTAGCTGTGCTTTTTTTCTGTGCCAGCTTTCCTCCTTCTTCCGCAAATCTCACTTACCTGCTCTGCATGGTGGCTGCTGTCTGGTTCAGCCTTGGAGGCCACCTCTCCTGTAGCTGTTGAGGGGAGCACAGGAAAGCACAGAGGCTTTCTGCAGATGCTGCTGACTGGTTTTAGTCCTTCCACTGCAGTTTTTCATTGCTTTACATTCCTTGCTCCCTGGTGCTTTTGGTAGGCTAGCATTAAAAACACAACAAGGATAGAAATCTGCTTATTCATTTTATGACACTTGATGTGATTCTCACAACCTGCACGCTCTCAACATCTCTTGCAGACACAACTGTAGGTCAGCCATGCTTGTGCTTCATCACTACATCACTTCACACAGGCTCTCATAGCTGTCTCTGCATTTTCGCGGTCTGGGAATCTGTATTTCACAGGATTTCCTCCAGGAAGAGAGTTCAAGAAACGTACAGGAAGAGTAGAGCTGAGTGGGGAGTAGAGGAAAGGACCCTGGAATATCCTGTGCTACAAAGCTGGAAATCAAGCTGGGACTCAGTACCGTTGTGGTTAGGAAATGCACCTGGCGCAAGGAAATGGTCAGAGGAGAATAATCGCCTTCTAGCTCACAGCAGTAGTGATGGCAAACTGGTTTTAGTGTCAGTTCCCAAGATCCTCAGTTGATGAGATATGAACACAAACTTCACTACCTGCGAGGTCCTGTTGCAACTTGTTTTTGCAGGCATAGATACACAAATAAAGGACAAACTCCTAAAGCCATTGATAAATGTATTCAGGAAAAGCTGAGGCAGGTTGAGATGTTGCCGTGAAATAATTTTGTCTTAGTTTTAAAAATTCCATTTGGCAATGCAGTTTGGGAACATTATAAAAAGAATGGGGTTCTCCATTATATATTGTGCATTTTCCCCAAAACTTCTGGTCTTTACTTCTCTGCAGTGTTAGCTGCTGCTTTTCCTCCATGTTGCTTTTGAGAACAAAAATAGAGTTGATTTCTTGTTCCGCTGATTACTTGTAAGTTTGACTTCACCTGCCAAATGGTGAATACTGATGTTGAGATAACTCCAGGCCACATTTTGTGGCATTACACCCGCACAACCGATAGCAGAGTCTGAGCACCAAACCCCAGAAAGAGTTCTTTCATTTTTTCAGCCTCTTCGAGCACTGCAACTGTACCAGAAATACTGGCTTGTATTGCAGTTACTGTACCAACTGGCCTAGGTTAGGTGAGTTCAGACCAATATAGCCATTATAGCAGAAGACTCCAGTTAAGATATGTTTATCCCGGCAACATTTTGCTTCCCACTGGCTGGCCTACTAAAATAAGCTGCACTGGTGGAAGCCTTACTTTCCCAGTATAAACTGGGCTTGTGCTTGGGGCGCTTGTATGTTGGGTAATTACACTGGGAAAGCATCTCTCATATGGACCTGTTCTAACAAATGTATGTAGGACAAACGAGCATGCATGATGCTCTCCTCCCACCACACTCATGTACAGAAACACAGTTGCTGGTAGCTTGTCAGCTGTATATAATTTTAGCACTAAGTATACTCATTTTCCTAGAAGCTGCAAGCACTACTACAATAACATTGTAAATGTGCATACATTAATTTCTAAAGAAGCTATTTCATAAAAACTGTGGATTTTATTGTAAGAAATTAATTTTATTTTAGCCTGTGAAACAGAAATGCTGTAGATAGTTTTGTTTGCTCACACTTCTGACAAAGCTTCGTGTTGGTGCTCCTTTTCTCACTGATTCAGCTTTGTTTCTGTTGGGTTTTTTTTGCTGGGGCAAATGAGAACTTGAAGAGTAATTGAATGAAAGGTTGGGGAAATGCTTTGTAAATCTGATTCCATGATCTCCAGTGAATGAGCAAAAGATAAATTTATCGGTAAGGTGGAGTAAGCTGGGCCTTCATTGCATGTGCAGCTTGTATCTTTAGCTAGTGCTTGGTGTGGGAGAAGAAAGGGGAGCACATGCGTGTAAAAGACATGGGACAGGCAGGCAGGCAGGGTACAACTGCACTCAGAGCAGCTGCAAGGCCAGAGCTGCTCCTTTTCATGGCAGCAAGGCGCTGTTTGTCACCTGCTTTGGGTGCGTTACCTCTGTATGAGGCAGATGCTCTGTCTGTTCAGGTACTGTTCAAGGAATTCAGGTATGTCTCTTTCTCTGCCCCAAAAGCAGACATAGTGGTGGAAACAACAAAACCAGGCTGGTCTGCTGTGGTTAAAAAATAAAGAAAATAAGTGTTGATGTTGCAGGAGAAGAATGCTGGGAAGAGAACTTTTGAAAGAGGAAATTAACAATCACATACTGTATTCATGATTCAGTTTTTATAAGTGCTCAAAGGTGTTCAACATGCTTCTGCTCTGTACAAGATTAAATCCATTGCCTCAGAGAAAACAGAAGTTTAGAAATGGCAGGACTCATGTGTGGGACACCAGTCATTCTGCACGGGGGAAGAACTGAAACAAAATGAGATGGCCAGTCTATGGTATCAAGGCTCAAGCTATGTCCCACACTGAGGGTCTGATCACAAGGAAAGAAATCTGACTCTGATGTAAAGAGAATAAACCTTGATAAGGATACCAGTCAATAAGGGTATTATAACTGGAGATCAAGTTAGGAACAGGGGCTTGAAAGCGAGGATAAGTAGTGCAGGTCCATTGAATGGTGAGACAGGTGAGGCCAGAAAGTAGAAGTATTTAGCAGGGTCATGTGACATGGTGTCCTGCTTTAGACTGGCACAGTGGTGCTGGTACAGAGCTGTATATTTGGTTTTAATATGAGAATAATGTTGCTCAGTGGGTGGTGAGCAATGCTCCTCTTGGGTGTTATTTCTTTTTCTCTCTCCATTTCTCTCTCCATTACTCCATTAGTATTATCGTTGTTGTTATTATTATTATACTTTATTTTGTTTGAGTTAAGAAACTGTTCTCATCTCAACCCATGAGGTTTTTGTTTTTTTAATTCCGATTCCTCTTTCACTTTGTGCATGTGTGGGGGGAGCAAGCGGCTGTGTGGTATTTAGTTGCCATCTGGGGTTAAACCATGACACATGGTCATAATACTAGCAAAGAAAGATGTTTCCAGCAGAGATGGAGATGGAGGGGGGAAGATGAGCCCATGAGCCCGTGACCCTTGATGGCTTGTGGGAAATTTTCAGGGATTCCAATCTAGAGGAGGATAAGAGATAAAGGAGTATAGGGAGATGGCTGGAAATCCTCATTAAATAAGATACTGCAACATCTGCAGTTGGTATTCTGAAATCTGAGTGGAAAGATTAGACTGTTGTATATTAGCCCACAAGGCTAAAGTGCAGCTCTGCACTGTTGGTACTTCTAATCAGCCTTCGGTACGGCAAGTACTTTGGTCTTGATGTACAAACAGTTTCATCTGTCAGTGTTGCAAACCTTTTGCTAAATGAATTAGTATTATTTCTGTCTCAGAAATGGGGAAATCAACACCCTAGTAAATTTGGTGGCTTGCCTGAGACTGCAGTAGTATTTAGTTACTTGATGGCCATACATCAGATGTTCTGATGATGCTGTAGTCTTTAAGCCAGCAATTAAAGATCTTTCAGTGGTGCTCTGTGAGACGGTATGCTCCTTTCTTAAATTAGTTGTATTAGGTATCTCAACAAAAAGCCAGAAGTTGGGGGACAGTCTTCCCAAGAGGCAAGATATCAGTGTTTGCCTAACTGCTGGTGTTTTACTGCTCTGCAAGTCAGCAGCTGCAGTTGCTGTTGAGCTCAGGGATGAGTGGGAGCCAGGGAGAGGCTGCCCTGCACCGCTGCCTCTCATGTGGCACCTCAGCAGGGAGCCCTGTGCCAGCCCTCTGACCTAGCAGGCAGTCTGTCCCCCTGCTCTCCTGGGCTTCTCTGTCACCTGCTGCTGGCCCCTGTGCTTGATCATGCTGGCTTTTCTGTCTACACAGCAAATGTCTCACAGTGGCCCTTGAATGTAATCCCTAGTGTGCACTCTGGCGAAATTCCTACCTGCCATGGAAAAGGCAGAAAACTCTGGCACTGATCTTATTCCACCAATATTGATGCAGAGGTTGGCCGCTAATTTTGAACAGAATTGAGCTGAGTAGGATGCGTACATAATGTATCCAAGGTATAATTTTCTTTGCATACTTACTACCTTGCATCTCATGAGGCTTCCCCCTTCTCACTTCAGAAATACTTCTTATTAGCTGAATTCTTCTTGGTAGTCTTTCAAAGCACTTGACTTTTACAAGTGATAATAAATGCAATAAATCTCCTTGCTTGCCAATAAAGAGACATGTTGATTCACTCAGAAAAACGTTGAAGCATTTGGAGTAAATTCAGGTGGGTGGTTATGACTTGATAATTTAGTTTGGGTTTGAAATCAAACGGCCACGAGATAAGAACTGTGTAAACTAATGGTCTGCTGACTGAGTGTTAGGGGTGGTGGAGTCACATAGCTGGGTTATAGTGTGTAATGATGATACTCTGCTGCCTGATAGGTATTCTTCCCATTCTGCAATTCAGCTGCTGGCATGTCTTCTTGAAAATATGCAAGAATGTGAAATAGCTGTTCACTGGCTAGGGGAGGGAAAGCTATCGGCAAAAGAGTGTCTTAGCTAGTTATGACAGGAATTTCTAGTTCTAAAGAATCAACAAAATGCTTCTTAGCCCTGCACTATGAGAATGAGGTGGTTGCCATTCTTGTCTAAAACTGAGAATTTCGCGAGTGTCAGAGATTAAAAGAGGTAACCAATGCCTTGAGAAATAGTATGGACACAGGCATGCAGGAGGATACAGTGGTAAACCTGGTTAAGTGGGATAATATTGACTGTGGGCCAGCATAGAATTCCTGAAAGGTTTTGAGACAGCTGTCTTAACTTTTCCTAAATAAAACAGCTAAAATGCTTAGTGACAATTTCTGTGTCCAGGGAGGGCTGCATTAGAAAGGATACCTGTATTTCTGACTTGAATTTTGTTATTTATATGTTTCTGCAGCAGACCTTTTCTATATTGTAAGTAAAATTTATTTTCAAGTATGCTAAATCTGCAAGCCTTATTTATCCAGAGCAGAAAATTTTTGATTTTTGTGAGCCAACTACAAAACAATTCCATGTACTTGCTCAGTGGGTGGAGAGCTATACTTGAGTTCTGTGGTGCAAATCACTGAAGCAGCTTGAGATCAGGCATGTAGCATATAGGAGACTGTATGTTCAACTAGTGCTATCTAGATTGGGCAGCTTCTTTATTTTTAAATCAAGTTAGTTCCCTTCAATTAATTTAACTGATGGTAAGGGTTTTTTACTCAATACCGGTTATGTCAGGGTATGGTAGCAGAGGAGAAAATGCACCAGTCTTCTTAATTGAGTCAAGCCTTATTTTAAAGCAGATTTCCTTAAAGAAATAATTTCCCTCCCCCTCGGCTGTTACTGCTGATTTCAGCAACACGTTTCTTTACTAAACACCGTGCAGACCCTCAGCGAGACCGTAGTTTCATGACACACAGAGTCAGCAGCAGAGCCCCCCTGCGCGACCCCCGCCTGTCGCTCCCGCACATCCCCGTGGGGCCCGGCTCCTGCTCACACCCGCGGGGCCGGTGTTCGGCTGCCGCGCTCCCGAGCGCGCAGCTGGCCCGGCACGGTCGCTACTGGTCGGCAGGAATTACCTGCCCGCCGGGAGGGTGTTCAGAGATGCCTCCCCCCCTCCTCTTGCAGGGGGGAGGCAGTGGCAGAGCTGCGCTCTGCTGACCCGTGAGCTCCCCGGGTTCCCCGGGCTCGTCGGTGCCCGCCGCGGTTCAGGGTGGTCGGTCGGGCCGGGCCGGGCCGGGGGGAAGGACACTCGCACAAGTGGGAGCGCCGCGGCCGCCTGTTCGGGCGGGGAGCGCCGCCGGTTCCTTCGGCACCGGGGACTTCCCCG
>VXAY01004707.1:902882-943257 GCA_013399855.1 Oxyruncus cristatus | reverse complement strand
GTAACCCCTACGCGTGGCCCTAGCTGGGCCCCGCCGTCGCGGGGGTAGCCCCGGGCACCCCGCCCGCCCGCCGCGGCCCCGCCGACAGCCGCTGTCCGGCCGGATGCTGCCGGCCCTCCCTGCTGGCCCGAGGGGGCTCCGCGGGGCCGCGGGCGCCCGATCACCCCCGCTGCTTGGAGCGGGGAAAGAGACGGGGGGAAAAATCATGGAGTGATATGGCCCTTTGGGAGGATACTGGCAAATAAGCAAATTAAACAGAAAGAGAGCAGCATGTTGTCATAGCAACAGTGCAATTAAATTACTTTACTGTCAGCCATCATATAATTTTCCTGTTTAGAAGCTCATGGGACGTAACTTCCATTTGGAGTCAAAGTTGAGCGTGCGGCGTAGGTAGGCAATGCCGGAGCCCCAGGACGCCGGCGATTCCCTTGTTTACCTTCTGGCTGCGCTGGCTGCAGTTTTAAAAGATAGGAAGTGGGACCGACGTAAGTTTTGCCACCCGGTGTTTATATCTGCCTTGGTATTTTTTCCTTTCCCTGATACTCGCCTAAAACTGCACATTCTCACTGAGTGATGGTGCGTATTGACAGGTTTCTGTGCAGAAAAGTTCTGCGTTTTTATTTTTAGTAATGGCTGCTGTGGTGTAATGTGTTTATAGAAAGACCCGAGGAACTTTCAGTTTTCATTTTTGCCTGTTTATAACAGCTAAAATAAAGTCCATCATTTCTCTTTCCCAGAATGGCTGTGTTGCTCTGTTTTTCCCTGCAGATAGATGATTTATTCTATTGTTACCTGTAGGATTTTTTGCCTTTCATTCACAGTATTGACTGTGTGACTGCATGACTTCAAGGAGCTGCTGAGGTTATGTTTTAGATACAGGGAATCATTTTGTTCTTGTTCAGTGTTTGTGCAGGAAGTCTCATCCTTTTAAAATTTGTTATTAACTGTTTTCAGGTTTTGTTCTATTGCTGTTCACATTTCCAGACCTAAATCCTGGCAGTTTGACTGTATATAGAAGCCAAGTGAGCCTGTCTCCTGCTTCTAAAGTAGAATTGTTGGTCTCCCATCTGATTCTCTTGAGTTGGGCAGGTGCCCAACTTCACTGAGCTTATGGCATCCCAAATATTCCTGCTTACAGGTGTCCCCCCTAGTGCCTGCTTATACAATACCCTCAGCAGCTCATCCAACCTCTTGCAGGCCACTGTTGAGCATCACAGCAGGCTTTCTGACTTTTTTTTACCATGTTTGAAATACAGTTCAGCTAATGTTAGCGTCTTCTCTGTTTACATATGTGTTAAAACGCTCTATTCCTCTGGCATTTGTTTCCCTGTGTCTTGGCCCTGGTCCCAAAACTATCGTGTTTTGCTTTCCTTTCTCCTGCCCTTGCTGGTTTTGAAGTTCTGCTGTCATTTCTGAGTTTTGATGCATCTGAGTCCATAGTCAAATTGGATGTTTGTCTGCCCTGGTCTTTAGCCAGAGTGACTTTAATCATGGTGCTGTTGTATTGTCTTCAAATGTGAAACAGCTGAAATTGAAGAACTGCCCTTACGTCACTGTTAGTTTTTTTTTTTTTTTAGTTCACATGCTTATTAAAGTGATACAGTTGGATACAATCAATGCTTTGATACACCTGTTCATCATTAAAGGAACATATCTCTGGGATTTCCTGTGTGGGGCTTCACTTTCATGCAGGACTGAGGTGTATCTGGATTATCATCTTTTTCCATCGACTGAAATCTCTTCCCGTGTGCTGATTTTAGATTATTTTACTCAACAGTTGTAGATGTTTGTGAACCTGTCAGGTGGCAAAAGGCGAAGTGACCAGTTAGGGAAAAGCTGTCCAAACATTATGCAGGATCTTTTTATGAGCTAACTTTTCTCTTCTGTTTGTTTCTCCCTTTCCTTTGGATTCACTCTCCCAGGAGTTGCTGTCTAAATGGGTCCAGTCATGCCTCCCAGTAAGAAGCCAGAGGGCTCAGGAATTAGTGTTCGCAGCGGATTGAGCCAACGTTACCAAGATAGCGATTTATCAAAGGCACTTCACGATGACGAGGACCTAGATTTCTCTTTGCCTGCCATCAGATTAGATAAAGGGGCCATGGAAGATGAAGAACTAACTAATTTGAACTGGTTACACGAGAGTAAGAACTTGCTGAAAAGCTTTGGGGACTCGGTGTTAAGGAGCGTTAGCCCTGTTCAGGACATTGGTGATGACACGCCACCGTCTCCTGCCCACTCTGACATGCCCTACGATGCCAAGCAGAACCCCAACTGCAAACCTCCTTATTCCTTTAGCTGCCTCATATTTATGGCCATTGAGGACTCGCCAACCAAAAGACTGCCCGTAAAGGATATATACAACTGGATCTTGGAACACTTTCCATATTTTGCAAATGCACCCACTGGATGGAAAAATTCTGTGAGACATAATCTATCCTTGAATAAGTGTTTTAAGAAAGTGGATAAAGACAGAAGTCAGGTAAGTTTGGAACTGTGGAAACCTATCTGGTGCTGAAAATATTCACCTGCTAATCCCAGAACGTTTCCTTAACAGTGAAATACAGAACATTCAACCCTGTCCCTGGTAATGTAATTCATTAAATTCAGAGAGCCAACATTTCTTTAGCATTGCTCATTCTGATTTTATTAAATTCATTGTCTAGACATCTGTAAGAAAGCACTCGGGGTGTGTGTGTGTGTTTTTTCTTTTCCCCCCAGCTGGTGTCTTCATGCATAGTGGTTAAATATTGTTTTTAGTTATCATGCTGTGGTAATGGTTTCCAGCTATACTAGATGAATGTAATCATGTTATAAATAGGCTGCTTGCTGTTCTTGGCTAATACAAATGTATAGTGAAAGGGTATGCCTTATGTAAGAGTCCCTCGCTTTTTCCCTGGTCTGTGTTGTAATCTGAAAAAACTTTTCTTTCTCTTACACCAGCAGAAGTAGTTCTAAATTTTGGTGGTGAAACTTTGTTCCATTTCAAGAAGGTTTTAGAAAAACTCTTCAAAGAGACGGGTCTGGCATCAAAGGTGAAAGTTACCATTCACGAAAATTTCAGTTGTTCTCTCCCTGGGCTCACGTAGCTTCTGTTTCTGGTACAGTGCAGACGCCTGGGGAGCAGATCTTTGCTTTCTGATCTCAGTTGTTGTCGCCTGGTTTCATTGCTGATTCCTCTGTGGTGTCTGCAGGAAGAGGCTGTGTGCGAGGGAATGGGGAAGCGGGCGGAGCAGCGGAGGCTGTCCTTTGCACAGCCTTCTACTGCGTCAGTGAGCCTGGGAGCAGGTATCAGTTTCCAAAGGGGACTGTCTCACGAAGCAGTGGTCTGGATGAATTTTTGGCAAAGTACAGATACACTGATAAAAATATCAGCTTGCAGATTAATTTCAGAGGCCTTCTCACAGGTTAGGGAAATAAATAGCAGGTAAGATCACATCGCTGATGGTCTGTCTCTGAAACTGGCTGAAGATCAGACAGTGGATACCTTCCCTGGCAGAAACAATAGATGCGCTCAGATTTTGTATTTCAATGAGGTAAATGCTGTAATTGTCTTATAACTGGTTACCTTGAAACTAGACTTCTGTTGGTGGTGCTGTTCTCCCTATTTTGTGTGTTATTTAACTTCAAAAGCTGTGGAATAGGAGCTCAAGTAACTGTAGAGGAAGAGTCATATACTAGCCTAAGCTAGGAACTTTTCATTTTAGATTACTTAACTTTCTGTTCTCTGGAGCTTTCCCTTTTTAAAGGATTGACCCTTCTATCTTTCTTTTCTTTCTGTTTTTAAGAATATTATTACATAGAATCCATATTTCTGTATTGCTGATCGCACACTATGTGTTGGTATTTTTATCAATTAGTTGCTGTGAAAGATTGTGTGTGAGATTAAAAAAACCTGTTTCTGAACTGGATCTTGTTTTGTGTAAACCAGAGTCTTAAATTCTGGTTTGGAAGTGAGACTATAATAACAAACGCCAGACCAGACTTCCATGGTCCTGTCCCAGACTGTAAGAAATCTTCACACAAAGCATTTAACCCCCCCACAATATACTGTAACTTGCAAGGCATGTGTTTACACTGCTATTTGTGTTTTGTTCAGTCCCTCTTCCTCTATTTACAAGTTGACTATTCAGATTTCAGCTTCCTTCCTATGAGGAGCTTGTCTTCATGTCTATCTGTCAAATATCCGGCAGTCCACTGAGCTCGGACTAACAATACCACAACGTGCTGCCTATCCACAGGGAAGTGGCACAGCACAATGCACGACTAGTCACCTACGTCTCAAATTCCTGATTAGAGCCATGGTTACATAGAACAACAAGGTGTGGTGGATGGCCTTGCCTGTATGAATAACAAGGTGGAGTTTTATTCATTCCTGGAAAATCCCAGATGATGAGAAAGAATTTCTTCCGCTTTGTGGAGATGCTAATAACTGCAGGTAGCCAGCATTAAGATGAATGAGATGGGAATCTTAAAACGTAAAATGCACCATAGCAGGTCATTTAAGTCCCCTGCTGGGTTCTTCTCATGTCCTGGCCAAGAGATGTGGCAGACAGAGTCCTGAGCAGAGAATTGGCCCTCAGTCAGAGTTCCTGAATCAGGTGCTTGACAGCTAATTGTGGACTTGGAAAGCAGTAAATGTCAACTGACGGCTGTGAAAATACCTTTGTGTGTGTGTGTGCACGCACACTTTGGGGTTGATTCGAGTACCTTGCAGCAAATATATCTGCTGTTCAGAAGGAAGCTGTCCATCAAAAGGGTTCTCTGGGTTTGGTCCGGGGCTTGGGACATGGGAGAGGGGGGGTTTCATTTCTGAGGAATCATTTTGTGCCCCTTCTCCTTTGCGGCCAGATCCTGCGACCTGCAAGTTTGGAGCCTGCCTGTTTTACTGTTTTTATGTGGAGGAAAAAGGCAGCATTTAACAAATGGCATGTTATGAAATGCTAACAAGATGGGCTCTGAAACATGTACAGTGTGGGGGGAAGGAGTTAATCAGTGCTGGGAATTGCAGGCATTTACTGGGTGATGTGCACTGACACATAGCGAAAAGCTAGAAGCCTTTTCTCTCAGAGTTGTGCTTTCCAGTGTTTGTGTAGCCTTTCAGTAATCATTTTTCTAAAAAAAGTTCTGCTGAACACTTAATTCTTTTTTGAATTCCTTCTGCATAGTAGTTTTCTCAATCTTGGGTTCCACTAGTTCATATTCATGGGGCTAAATATGCATCTAATAGTCTGCAGCTTTTTCTGCCTGTATATGAGCACTTGAATTTCCTGATGTGAGATCACTGTAACAGGGAGGGGAAAAAAAAAGGCAGGCTTCATCACTCAGTTTTTGACTTACCCTGTCCTGGTGCTTTTAGGTGTGCCAGGAAAAGACGTTTTTCTGCTTGGATTTGTTTTTACACTGCTGCTATTCCGCTTCAGCTGCAGTGCCATCAGGCTTACCTGGCAAGCTGACAGTGTGGCTATTCGTTTAACTTTGTGATGAGGCTGATCTGGATTGAGACAGAGAGCTGGGCTGAAGAAGGGAAAATGCTGAGCCCTTGACTGTACAAACCTCTTTGCATTGAGCTCAGCAGTTTAATAGTAGTTGGCCAAAATATGAAGTATCACATGATGGGGAATAGATGAGGAGTTCCCTGGCTTTGTTTATACTGCCAGACCTGTGAATTCACTTGTTCAGATTAATCCTGTTGTGAACATACAGATCTAAATGTCCTCTAGTGTGTGTCCCATTTAGTACAGCCCGTTAGTCCATGACTTCCCTACCATCTGGTCCTTGGCTATAGAGAGGAATTTTTCTTGTATATGTGTCTCCATAGCAACGAGTTTGCAGTTGATATGGAAAGTAAGCAGTTGCCCTAGCAACGGAGTTACTGATGTGGCAGCTTCTCTGCTTGCAGGGAAAGGGCTAAGCTAGTTCAGACCCATTATGTAGGTTTGCTGTGATTATAGCTGCGCCCACTAGTGCTGCTTGAGCTAAGGGGCTGCTGAAAAATTTTGTTACAAGCCCTACTTTTTCTCCCTTGAAGATTTGTTTTATTCGTGTAGGGGTTCCTGCTTTGAACAAAGACTGGTAGAATTGTCTTTTCAGGGTGTGTGATAAGTCTGTGCCTTTTATGAATGCACACTTCCTCAGTCATCGTTACCAGATGAGGGGAAATGATGTTTGACCTCGTTGGCTTCCCTGCAATATTTTTGTCTCAGTGAACAGCCTGCAGTTATAAAAGCTGGAGCTCTTGTCCCCTTGCTCTTCTCCACTATTCTGCTATATTTTCCACGGTTTGTGCTTTTTTCAGCATCCATCCTATCGAGAGCACTCCTCTTTGTGTCTGCTTTGTGTTGTCTGATATAGGGAAACACACACGTGCTCCCGGCTGTGTGCAAGCTGAAGAAATTCAAGCATATTAAAGGTTTGCTTGGCACTTGTGCTGAGGGACATCTTAATAAAAATGTAATGAGGGTAAAGGATATGTTTATGGGGACGGGGGAAGAAAATTCTCCTTGCTTGATGTGGAAGTTATTCTTAGAAGTACGTGGTCCATAACTGGGTCATGGAGATCGAGCCAGGCTCCTCCTCCGTCTGGAGCAGGCTCTGAGACCTGAGGACTCCTGAATGGTCCTTGAGCTCCTGGAGAGCTGATGTCCAACTTGTCCTCATCTAATGTACTGCCTCTCATAAACACTCTGCCCGGGCATCTGACAGGAGTCATTGAGGACCCTTTGGGCACAGGAGACTGAAATTTCAGGAGTGCCTCCTGCAAATGTCTTTCCTCTGATTTGATAATGTTTGGGCCAGGTAAAACTGTGCAGAAAGATAAGTGCTAGCTGGAGGAAGAGGGAAAGGAGCCTGCTTGTTCTAAAATCTCCCAATCTGCATATGCACAAAGGTGAGGGGCATGGGACCCTGTCCTCCCTCTTTCAATATGGTTATTTGAGAAGATTTCCTGTGAAGTTCGGTGGCACTCTCGGGATAGAAATAACTCCTCTGTTTTTAATGTTGTTATTATCCAGACTGACCCAAATAACAGAAGTGTCAGAATTTCACTGCATTTATAACATCTGGTGGAGCCAAAGTGGAAAAAAAAAAATCCAGCAAAACAACCCCTCAGATTCATGTTAAAGGTTTCAGATAATATTGAATCCATTAATAAAATAATGCCCTAAATAAGCTGGTGTAGCTGTTAATTTCTCAAATTAGTAAAAGCATATCTTTTGGTTTTAAGTTGGAATTTGTCTAGTTTTAAATTGAAATCCATTTTCTTATATCTTTGGCTGTCATACCAAAAAGCTTTCTAATATCATAAATTTTCTCCTCAAGCTGGTATATGGAGAAACGAGGGTCATCTCTTTCTAAAGCACTCATAGAAGTCTGTAGAACCATACTGTAAATAGAGTTTCCAGATAGCCGACAATTTATGGAGAGCTTTTCTTGAACCCTTTTGGTTTTGTTTCTGAATTGCAAGCCCTAGAAATTATGCAGAATATTTAAATAATAGATTTCCTGAAGCTGTGCATGGAAATAACACTCTTCCATTTCACTGGCTTCCAGCTGCTTGACTTAGCAAAGAGCTAACTCTTTGCAGTGGAGTCTGCCTGTATGAACTGTTACAGAGCTTTAAAAAGCGCAATCAGTTCTTTTTCGAGTAATGATGAGGAGTTGGCAATATCCGGGGAGTCCTCTGAACCTTCTATCTGAGGTATTATGTTACCTTGCTCTTGGTTGCGATAGCCCGTGTGCAGGCACCCCGCTGGGCAACTGGGGTGTTGGTTGCACAGTGACAGGCTATGGACCTATGAGAGGAGATTGGCTTCTGAGATTCAATAAACTGGAGTAACGAGGCCCTGCCTGTACTCTTCACCCACAAAGATGATGCAAAGTGTGTTGAGCAGCATTGAAAGAGTCCAGGAAAGCAGGAACTGCTCTTTACCGTTGGCTTTTGATCTACGGTGGGGTTGATGAGTCTGTTTTTTAGCTGTGGTTGCACTCCCTTGCTCCTGAGTGTTTGCTCCAGCACCTTCCTGGTGCATGAACTTTCGTGTGTCTGCAACAAACTATGGATCTGATCAAAGATCTGATCTGGCTGGATTTTTATCTTCTTTTAATTCTTGTGTTGCTTTTCGCCTTAATTCCCCAAATCAGGTCACAATGCAGTCCAACTGACTGTTATGCTGACATGACGAGAGGAATAGACATGATGGTGAGGCTGGGGAATACCTTTAGTTGGGATTGCTGAGGAGACAAGCCACTCCTGACAGAAGAAAGGCTGGCAGCTGCAGGGTTCATGGCTGCTTAGTGGGGTAATGGATGTGTTCCCTGCCACACGATAAAGGTTAAAATGATATGAGAACAGAAGTTTAAATACAATGGGAGGCTTTCTTCTGTGGAGATGTTTCTTTTTGTTTTCCCTTAGGAGAAGGACTGTGCTATTTGCAGGTTACGTGGCCTGTGTCAGTGGCTCGTTGTGGTATTCTATAGCTGATTTAAAGTGATCGAAGTCTGGGCTGCCACCATCATGCATGATCCCTGTCCAACCTGGCCACCTGTTCCCTTTGCTGGGAGATGGAACTGATCTGAGGGGCACATGTGTCACCATGCAATGAGCGGGCTGAAAACTGTGCATAATTTTTGTCGGGGTTATTTTTCAGTGGGCTAATTTAGCTGGATTCATTTTCAGCTCCCTGTGTAGTTCATGGTTACTGTGGTCAGAGGAGCACCAGTGTCAGCACAGGCCGTGGACTCAGCTCTGTTTAATCTGGCATGAAGCTGTGCCTGCAGCTTCCAGCCAGCTCAGAATTGACCTGGTGACAGCAGGAGATGGGGAGGGGAAGGGTTGGAGGATGCTCTTACCTTTGAGAGCACAGGCTGCACTTAAATCACTGGGGCTGCTTGCATGTTCAGTCAGATACATGCTTGGTGCTGGCTTGGGTCCATAGGACAGAGGTGAAAGGTCCTATGAAAGCTGCACTGGGATGTGTATGCACACACATGTGTGTGTTCTCAAGGTTTGTTACTTTTCTGTTGCCCAAGATTCTTAATATTGCTAGTAGAGGTAGCTCTGCATGGAGCTGTGTTCTGCATCCTCTGAAAAACTATTGTGGAAGAGGAAAGGATGTCTGTAAAACCAACTGTCAGACTTGTTCATGCTGTTGTTGTTATGTCCTCATCACCTCCTAGGTTTCTTCCTATTTGTCAGAGAGCTAACGAACTGCTGTTGTCACTGCCAGCAGAGGAAGCACAAGTCCTGGAGCTGCACTCTGGTTGAGCACAGGAGGCCTTGCTCATGAGGGGCTGGAGGACATGGGTGCACAGGAGCACTTTTACATGTCCATTAGCGAATGTGGCAAGACATGTCCCCGAGCACCAGGCCCACCATGATGGCTGTTGTAGCTGAATATCAGAGATGAACTGGACTTGCTGGGCTGGCTGATGTAGCTGAGTGGGTGCTCTCCTGTCTTGCACTTCACAGACTGTGCTGTGTGGCTTCTTTTCCTGGTTGAAGACCTTGGGGAAAAGCATTTAAAAATCTTGATCACAACTGAGTAGCTGAAAATAATTGAGTTGAGAATGCTCTTTAGGCAGACTGAAGTAGCCTTTGAGTTGCTGGAGAAGCTTCCTTTCTTTGCTCTGGATTCAGTGGTTGCTGTGTCCTGCTGGTTGAACCAGACAGCTGAATCCTTGGTTCAGTCCTGCAGGATCTCCACATTTCTGGTAAAGGCATTCAGATGACTGGACCTGTCTCCAGGCTGCTCATACCCGCTCCTTATGTGTTGTTTTCAGCTAATTGCTGTATCTTCATCATAAATCTAGTTAAAACAAATGCATGGCCTAGAGTAACACAAGCCAACATCCTTATGAAGGGACCCAGTGTGACTGTTTTTAATTTAGTTGGTTGTTCCTCGTGTGTTGTCAGTGGTGGGTTAGCATGTAAAAGTAATTGCCTTGTGTCATTTCAAGACTGGGCAGACTGTTACTAGATGAGGTCATGGTGCAAGCACTGTATGAAGCTATAACAAAGCATGATGTCATGAAACTCAACAAGTCCAAGTGCAAGGTGCTGCATCTGAGTTGGGGCAATCTCAGGCGTAAGTACAGACTGGGAGATGAACTCCTTGAGAGCATCTCTGTGGAGAAGGACTTGGGGGTTCTCGTGGATGAAAAGCTGGACAGGACCCAGCAATGCTCATTTGCAACCCAGACAGCCAACTGTATCCTGGGCTGCATCCAAAGCAGCGAGGCCAGCAGATTGAGGGAGGGGATTCTCCCCCTCTACTCTGCCCTGGTGAGACTCCACCTGGAGTGCTGCATCCAGCTCTGGGGCCCCTGACATAGGAAGGACGTGGAGCTGTTGGAGAGGGTTCAGAGGAGGGCCATGAAGGTGGTCAGAGGTCAGGAGCACCTCTCATGAAGACAGGCTGAGAGAGTTGGAGTTGTTCAGCCTGGAGAAGGCTCTCTGGAGACCTCATTGCAGCCTTCCAGTGCTTAAGCGGGGCTTACAAAAAAGAGGGATAGTGACTTCATACACAAGCAGAAAGTGACAGGACAGGGGGAACAGTTTTAAACTAAGAGGAGAGATTTAAATTAGATGTTTGGAAGAAGTTCTTTATTGTGAGGGTGGTGAGGCACTGGAACAGGTTGCCCAGAGAACTGTGGGTGCCACATCCCTGGAATTTTTCAAGGCCAGGGTGGATGGGGCCCTGAACAACCTGATGTAGTGGGTGGCATTCCTTCCCATGGCAGGTAGGTTGGAACTAGATGATGCTTTGAGGTCTCTTCCAACCCAAGCCTTTCTATGATTTTATGCAATTAGTCTTGCGAACACATATTTGCTTAAAAAACAAAAAGCCCCACGTGGCTGCCTCTGGTTAAGTTTTGCTTAGTTAGTATCTTGGGAAAGATTTGCTGCATGCTTATATGTATTTTTAAACTAATAAAGCTTATATGTATTTTTAAGCTAATAAATACCTCCAAGTATTTGCTTGTGTCTTTTGATTCATAGTCTGGTGGTTTCAATTAGTACAGTTCAAGTGTCCTGTCTTCTAGGTAAAGGAAGGTACTGAAGAAAATTCACTTTTATGAGATATGTAAGAATCTGGCTGGTTTTCTTGTACTTCTAGTCTAAGTTTGTTTGTTTTTAAGTAGTTTAGGAACAATGAGATTGTGCTTTCTTTAGTAGTAGCAACTGGCTTGTTAATTAAGTATTTAAGTTTTGGTCTCAAGGAAAAACTTTAATTTAGCTTCCTAACATCTTGTCATTCAATCTAAGAACTGGACAAAAGCAGGATACCATCTCAGCTCCAGAGCTGGGAAATTATTACAGATGGGCTGGGGAAGAGAGGAGTTGCCACATTTGATTGTCTGGCAGTGCTTCACTGACAAGCAGCAGAGAAACGCAGGTGGTTGGTTCAGGTGCACTTATTGAGTCCCTGACATTGACACTTCAGCTCTGACATCCTTAAAGTAAAGTGGATCCTGTACCTGTGTTTGGATGCTTTTATCAGTCTTGTAGTTTAATTTTTGTGACTTAATTCCTGTGTGTCCTTTTCTGACTTGGAAGAATTCAGGCATGGAAGTAATACCATATGTCTTCTTTAACTGTGAATACAAAGGGGGCCCTTCTGAAGGAGCAGACATGTTGCTGTTGTCAGTGGCCCTGCAGATGGTTTCAACAGTCTGGCTGGCCTATGACTAACTGGCCTCGTATTTGGGGGCAAGGAGCACCTTCCTCAGTTGTGCTGCTTTTATCAAGAGCTTCCTGAGGTATTTTCCCTTTGAGCAAAATTAGCATCCAGGACTGAAGTTCATAGCAATTCTCACCTTTAATTACACAAGGGAGTGCAGAATGCCTTGGCTCTGCCGTACCATCCTGTCCATGATTTCTCTTAGCCTGAAGCTTTCAGATCTTACTGATCAAGTGGCTGGAGCTGTTGAGATGCCTGGTAGTTGGGACAGTGCACCCACATATGCTCATCATCGCTGCCATGTCTGGCCATTTATGGCAATGGCAATGGCAATAAAACACTGGTTATCTTTTCTTGAGAATAAGCACATTTATAACAGCCTGGATGCTGACAAGGTTTATCTGCTGTCTGGCAACAAAACTGGCTTCTAAAGAGTCCTAAATTTCATGTAGTTGTCACTGGTGTCAAACTCACCAGTGTTAACGGTTGTGCAAGATAAGCCTCAGGAGAGAGGAAGAACAGGAGCGACCTGCCTGCTTTGGTAGACAACTGTTTTTCCTCCTGAGTTATTGGTAGGTCATTATTGGCCCTTCTTAGTCTGAAGAGGGCTTTTCTTTTTTTTTTTTTCTTTTTGTGTTCTCCCACCAGTTTGGACTCCTGACTTCAGAGGAGCTGCTTTTGATTTACTCATGAGTAAATAACAGCAGAATTGCGACTGAGGGCTGTGGAATGCAGCATTTGTGGCCATAAGTGATGCCTCTGGATCTTACTCAGTTATCCATTTTAATAATTTTGGAGACCATATGTTTAAATTCTTTTTTTTTTTTTTTTAATTAATTTGTTTCAGTTTAGTTATTCAAGTTCCATTCTGGGTGTTAAGGAAAAACTGTCCTGGGGACTGGTGTAGGAATTTGTGGGAGGACTCATTCCAAGGATTTTAAATGTGAGTGGGTTTTTCCTTGTTGTACTAGAAAAGAAATCAAATTGCTGCCCTTAGCCAGTGATTTAAGATACCAAAACACTATCTACGGCATGCTGAATTTCTGTATTTCATTGCAGAAGTGAACAGTAGCAATTTACTACTAGTTGAGAACTCTCAGGATTATGAAGCACTGGTGTAACTTGCTGAAAGACAACTGTTGGTAAGCAGAGGAATGAATGGGCTTCGGTACAGGGAAGTCTCAACGGCATGGAGAACTTGCTGTGGCAGTACGTGGAGCAGAAACTTATTGATGGGATTTTGCATAAGAGAATCTAGTTGAATGCTAAATTCACATTCATTCAAGCTTTGAGCAGAAAATTAGGCTGTGCTCCAGCGCTATGTTTGAGATCCCACGGCTGCCTACTGTGGGAGGATACTCACTGAGATGGAGCAGCTATTAGAAATGTTTTTCTGAGTTTACAGTTGGAAAAAAATGCCTACAGTGCAATTTGCAGGACCTGTGGGGGTTAATGCAAGACTAGGATTATGTGCCGGGATACCTCAAGCTTTCATTTACATATTTTTCTCTCTTCCTCACCTTTGAGGGTGGAGAGTGGGAACACCCTTCTTGTAGGTTCTGTGTGCTTCAGTAAGAATAGGGAAACTGTTAATGAAATGTTCTTATTTTAGATTAGGAGGAGGGGTGGGAAACATCACTGTTAAGTGATAAAGAATGTAATAATGGTAGCGGTTTTGTAATTAGATCTGTTTTCCTTAAATAGTTCGGGAGAACGGAATAGATCTTGCAAGGTTCACCTTTAGGAATAAAGTCCTTGCCATGCAGGAAAAGCTGTAGTTGAAGGATTCTCCTCAGTACCACTGCTTTGCAGTCCTAGCTGCATGCAGCCTTCCCCAGTCCCTGAATAACACAGCATCACTGCACTTACAGAGATTGTCGCTGCTCCTGGGAGCGCTTTGAAGGCTTTTGGAGAGCAATGTTTGACAGCTTTTAAGAACTGCCTGCTGCCGGCTCATACGGAGCTACAATTACACTTAGGCTTTGGGAGAATACCCTGGGCCAGAAGGTATTCAGTTCTGCAGGAATCCCCTTCAGAGTTAATATTTATTATAAATTTAACTGGAAATAATGATACAATTCTTGCATAATTCCATCCTTCTTGAAGTACTTGAGAACTAAGGGGCTGTAGATGAATAGAATCATAGAATCACAGAATATCCTGAGTTAGAAGTGACCCAACAAGGATCATCAAGTCCAACTCCTGGCCCTGCACAGGCCCATCCCCAAGAGTCACACCATGTGCCTGAGAGCGTTGGCCAAACACTTCTTGAACTGTTACACTTGGTGCTGTGACCACTTCCCTGGGGATCCTGTTCCAGTGCCCAACCACACTCTGGGTGAAAAACCTTTTCCTCATATAGGAGTGTAAGTAGTTTTTTGGCTTGCCTGCATAGCTGAGGTAGGAAGGAATGCATGGTGTGCACAGGAAGTGCAGGTTTTCAGTCTTCAGCTGGGAGAGCTGGGAAGTGGGAGAGTCAGGATATGACTGAGATGGCTGGGAATTAGACAAATGATGGCACTTGTAGTGTTGCATGTTTTGTTTTGAAGCAGTCGGATAACTTGTCCAAAACTTTTTTTCCTGTGTTGGCAATTAATGTAATGCAGTTATGGTTATGTAATTACTCGTTGTGGTAGTTTCTTTGCATTTTCTCCCACTTACCCTTCTATAGAGAGGAAACTTTTTCCCTTCAATGCTTAGGGTTAAATATGCAGACCTTCCTTTTATAAAAGAGGGTAGATTTGTTTTTTACAATTTTGTATTGATTTCTAATAGTTTCTAGAGTTCTGCCTGCATGGCAGAGAAAGAGGAAGGCAGCTGTCATAGAGACAAATTGCACAGGAGACTCAGTCCAGTGCTAACTCACAGCTATTGAGGCAAATGCCATTTTATTGTTCAGGCTGTACCTCCCTTTTCTGCTTAATTTATTTTTTTAATCTATCTGTATATATGTGTGTGGATATACAAAAATATTTTAAATATAAAAAGCATGACGTAGTTGCATTGTTTTTTAGATCATCCAAACACTTTTAAGGTAAAATAAATGCAAAAATTGCATTGTCATGTGGAGCTTTCTATCTGCTTATGTCTTTGCGCTAGGAAAACAAGATGATGTCATAGTGGTACGTATCTGCAAAATTTCCTTGGGACAGACATCTTCTGTTGCCACAGACGGTTACCAATTAGTGTAAACAGATCACTCTCAATTAAAAGTCTTAACTAATCTAAACCATCTCTCTTGTTTTCTCCAAAACAAACTAGCATTTAAAATTTAGTAAAACACCTCCATTTTGACTAATTATTCGTTGTTTCAGATTTTGCTAAAACTTAACTGCCTTTTGGGTAGTGCTGCATTTGTTCAGAGGAATAAAGTTCCTTATTCTTGGCTTAGCAAATCTGCTTTGATGTGTCATTTGCTGTTGGTTTTTAAAGCTGAGTGATTTTGAATTTGGAAAAGCAGAAATGTGATTATGACCCTTTACATTGAGAGACAAGGTTTTCTGTCATTATTGTTAGAAATAGCTTTGATTTTAATTTGTAGCAATGGAATTATAGGAAAGATCTTGCTTTTTCATCCCATTTTTCTGCTGACTAGGAAAAATGCAAGAAAATGTCCTCTCCTCACTAGCTAAAATACTTGCATTATTTTAGTTTCAAAGTAAATATGCTTATGATCTTTTGCTAATTACCTTCTGCTCTTTCACCAGCAATTCAGTTGCACTCACCCTCCAGTAGAGTCTAATATGCCAAAAATGCATTTGGCTGGGCTTGAGCTGATGGGACAAGAGGCCGTGTCTTAATTAAGGTAGAATTACCTACTTGTGTGTCACATCTACTTAGATTTATTCCCCTTGCTATTTATAAAACAGGGTTTGCAAACTTGTCGTTGGATTGTCACTCTGAGTCTTTAATTTAGACATGCAATAAAAAGGGGAAGAATTTGCTCTATCAGTAAACTCTTATATTTTTCCTGGTTTGACTATCTGTTGATTCCCGTTTGTTCCAGAGTGGCTTAAGTGGTTTTTCAGTCCATGCCACAGGTAGCTGTTAGTGTTGCGTGGCTTTTAAGTTAGACTAAGTACTGTTAGCATCTAAAGGTGTGTTTGTGTAATAATGGATGTGATAAGAGTGGTGTGGGAGGCTATTTATATAGAGATTTGTGTCTTAAAAGTTATGAAATCGGCTTAAAAATCAGGCTGTCGTTTAAAATAATGAGGGAGGGGATGTGCACCTTATTTTAGAGCCTTTATGATCTTTTACAGGTTCTTTCATAGAAGAGAAGACAGCTGGAAAATATTTGGTTTGGACTCTCCCCTCCCTGCCCCCCCACGATTTTGCACCGTCTCATGACTTTCTAACAGAGACATGTAAAATAGCAACATGCTAAAAATGCTGTGAATCGGCAATATTAAAGCCAGACTCTGGAGACTGCGATAAAGGTGTAATCTGTCAAGTGTCTTTCAAACTCCTTTGTTGGTGGTGTGTTTAGTATTGCCTGGGAGAGTCTTTTGCAAGAAAAACACAGTAATTACGGAAGTCCTCCTCTCTGCAGTGCAGATGTCAGCATTTGTGGCCACTGGGTGTGACTGAAGAGAGAAGGACCCTTTGGAGCAGTCAACGCTTTTCTACAGGGTGGTGCTTTGGAACTGGTGTAACTGGCTTCCTCTTGTGGGGCGAGCGATAGGGGGGTTTTACCAGCCCTTGAGCATGCTGGTAGTGTTACTGGTTTTCACCCGTTTTTGGTACATTGTGCAGCTCTAAAAGGTAAGATGACTGCTCCAAAGTGTTTTAGCATTGATAGGATGAATGGAGTCAATTATAAAGGGTCTCTTCAATAGGGCCTTCTGCAGTTTGGGCCTCATTTCCTAGCTGTGCATTTTTTCTCTGTAAGGGCGTTTGCATGTTATTTTTGGTTGCTTTTCACATTCAGGTATTCGTTTCCAATTGCTGCTTTTGTGGGTTTTTTTCCCCCCTCTTAGTTCTCTTTTTTCTTACTTGCATCATCTATAAATGGAACTGATCATAAACGTCTGTCTGAGGAACACAGGGGCAAGTGCTTTCCGTCATTGTTGCACTGTACTGAAAGTGCATTTGCATTTTGAAAAAGAAAAATGTTGCAACCTTTTCTTGAAGCAGGATTTTTATTCGTAAACCATGTGCTATTTTTGGTGTGTCAAATATGAAGGCTTCCTTTGTGAAACTGATAGAAAAAAAAAATCACAGGAGACCTGGAGCAGTGACTCAGGTCACAGCAGGCCTGTTTGCATGATACTTGTATCATCAAAATAGTCCTGCTTTGGAGTCCTTAAATTTCTTTTCCTTTAGATGGTAGATCTGTTCAAAGGCATATTTGATCATAAATAATTTGGAGAAAAACAATTTTCTGTTCTTCTGAGAATATCCTACATCTTTGCCTCCTTGTTACTTCTGAACTCCTTACAACATCATCATCTGATTTTGGGCAACTTGTCAATTTTCATTAATGGAGTCTGCTCAGAGATTGTTTCTCCCTTTTTCTTTCCACTTCAGGCATGTTAAGTCAGATAAATTCATATACTGATGTTTAATCACTGAGCACTAATCACCCTAGTGCAATATTGATCAGCAGCCTTTTTGTATACAATGATCAGAATGAGTAATAGCTTGCTAGTAAACACTGAGGAGTGGGAGGGTGAAGACAAGAAGTTAGCCACGTGTAGAAGTTGATGTAGGTTTTCTAATTTCCAGAGGTTTCTAGACTCCATCCAAGAGTGTTATCTTCTCATTTCCCGCTCCCCGGCTCCAAACTGTTTCTCTTCTTGTTCTCCTATTCAAGCCAAGCATAAATCCTCCCCTTCTGTGGATGGTGCATCTTTCAGCAAGTGCGCCAGTCCCTCTTCTCAGGGCTGCTGGTGCTGCTGGGGTTGTCCAGTGTCTCATTTTTCTGTGGAGCCTGTCATTTTTCTTTTCAGTACACTTGAAGCACACACAGGCTTCCTATTTCATGGGGGCGTCCTGTGAACATGGCACTTGAAAATGAAAAATGACTGCTTGTGAGTTAATTCAGTTAAAAAGAAGCCAGGGAAAACCCAAGTAGGCAGGGCTGCGGTGTGTGGGTTGAAAGCTGTTTTTTACCCCCTCCTTCCTCCCACTCTTTCCTTACTGGGTAAAAGACCCAGTCTGTGCCTGAACTTGCTATTCTGAATAACCTCTTATCTGCACACAGTGACTGATGCTCACATCCTGTTTGCTACCAGCTTAGCTGAACGAGCGCCCTGAAGAGTGACATTTCTATTTCTGTTGGGTCTGTTTCAGTGAGTTTGCAGGCTGGCTCTCTGCTGCTGCCTCCAGCACATGCCTTTCGATTCTCTTCTGTGAATTTGAGGAAACCCGCTCTTCCTTTACTGTTTGTATGAAATAGCAAAATCATTGTGGGATTTGGAATGGCATCTGGAAAAATGAGGTAGACTTTAAACAGAGGAAGAATCTATATTAAGACAGGATTCTTAAGTATTTAGACTTTGATTAATGCTGTGCTAATGCAGAACTAGTCTGCCCAGGAAATAACGTGAATAAACCTGTGAATCCTATTCTTGCCAAGCTGTAGGTTTTGATCAGGGACTTACTAGCTTCCTTGGAAAAACTGTAGATTTAAATATTCCTCTTTTAAGTCCATAACACCAATGAGTTCACCTCTTATTTTTCTAATGAAATCACTTTTCTGTGTTTAATAAATATCTGCACACTTTCAAGTCTGTTTTACTGGTGGAGGTGCTCAGGGAAGCTGAAATGCAGTATTAATTACCCGTTCAAAAACACACTTGATTGGGTGGCTCATGTTGCAGGAGTTCTTCCTGCCAAACTTTGTTGCATCTGCCGTATTTACCATTTTATTAGTTGTAACCCATGTAGCCAGGCTTGTAAAAATACAGTCACCTAAAAACCCCAAGACAAAACCCCTGGAATTGTCAAGTCTATTTTTGAGATGGCTGTGTGGAGAAAAATAATAAAGGGAGTCTTCTTACAGTTTTAATGAAGCTTACTGTGAATTAAATTTTGAGGCTGAGCAAGTTCATCTTCTTACCCTTTTTACAAGCCTGTGCTTCTGCAGCAGAATTAAAGTAAAAGTGGGAGGAAATGTGAGCACATCTGAATTAATGGCTCCCACAATGAGACATTCCTGTGCTGTTCCTTTTACCTTAGTCCACCTTGAGGATGACTTGTATGAGAGCTGACAATGTAGCTTTCTTTAACCCCCTGCCACCACATCCTTCTGCTGAGAAGGCCAATTTCTCCCATTTCTCCTTCCCTGACCTTGACCTTCCTCGTAGGATGCTTATTCCCTGGGGCTGGGTGCAGGCTCCCCAGCTGTGGCACAGTGGGTGCTGATGCCATATCCCTTCAGGGAGGGCCAGGGAATGTGCTTGCTGCCAGGGTGGACACATTGTACTTAGCCCACATGCCACGGTCTCTCCTGTTTGCACTTGTGGTAATGCCATGGCCCCGGCTGTCTCCAGCCGTCCGTGGGCTGGAGCTGGTGTGGGAAGAAGCTTGTGCACTCATGCACAGATGGGCTGTAGAGCTGCTTCCAGAGGAAACCAAAGGTATGGCTGGGACTGGGAGAGGGTGCTTTTATCACCCTGCAACATGGCAGTCAGTGGAGACAGACGGGTGTCTCTGCTGGGGTATGTAATTTTCTTGCTATCTTGAGATCGGAGCCTCCCTGTGCTGGAAGGCTTTGGTGCAGTTGAGGGTGTGTTTTTGACTCTCATGGCAAGGCATTTGTCCCCAGCTCTCCAGAAGACTCAGGAAGAGGTTAGTGCCCTAGGTGGTGGTGCTCTTACTCTGCAGATGGGCCTGGTGAGGGCTTGCTGCTCTCTGTCTGGCCATGTGTAGGTTGCAGTGATATGCCTCTCAGGTGGAATTTCTTTCTTGGTTTGGATTACAATAAAAGCAAGATGCCAAATCCCACCAGGTGAGGAAAGCCCTCTCCCACAGGCACTGCAGTTTTAGTCCCACTAGGCTGTCCAGTGTTTAAGAGGGAATGTGCTTACTGGTACAGCTGGGTTTTGACCTCCCCACAGGAGGCTGGTTTGCTTCTGGAGCTAAACGGGTCTTACCCTGGTTTGTCTTCATTGCAGAGCTGTTGATCTTACTGTCTGATTTAGGAGACATTTCTCCAGAGCCTTGTGATAGTACCTAATGTTTGCATGGAAGGAGAATTGGTGTAAGCTGTTTGCAAAAATGCCAAGTCGTGGTGAAGTCCCAGGGTTTTTTTGAGTCCAGGAGGTTTGCGCTTATGACCCCCTGTTGAGGCTCCTGAAGCCAGGCCTTGGCTTGATGAGTTTGTGGTGATTTGGGCTGTGTGAGCGAAGTGAAGGCTTCACACACAGTCAAGAGTTGCCTCATTTTGGAGGATGTCTGCAGCATGTGTTTTGTTTTGCTTTCTTGGATTTCATTCAGTCAGGAGAGGGAAGGAGAAATGATAGTAAAAAAAGAAGTATCTCTGAGCTTAGTGTAGAAATGGTACACAAGCAGAGTAGAATGTGTATGTAAGTAGCAGAAATAATGTGTATATTCATGGATGTGGGGTAACACTGAGGTCTGTGTTGCAGGAGGATGGTCATTCTTCAGTCCATGTCTGCTGCAGGTGACAGAGATCTGTTGAGGAGGCTGAGCAGAGCTTGGGATGGAGCACAGCTTTGTTTCTGTGAAGAGCCTTGGAAACCCCACATATAGGGAGCCTCTCAAACCATTTATCAAAGTACCTGGTGTTCCTCCTCAATTCATCGTGCAAAACAACCTTAAATACTAAGCAAGGAAAAACTGTACATTAAATAGATGGTTATGGGGGAAATGGTGCAAATCCATTAGCTTTTGTCAGGTCTTCCTTATTTCTGTTTTTGTCACTGCTAATGGATTTAGTGCAACTTACTCCCTCCTACCTGTTTCTGCTAGCTGTTAACCCCTTCCCCTGGAAAGTCACCCACTGGCTTATTTCATCATTAATACACCAACAGGCAAAAAATGACCTGCAAACCTTTAGCACAGATATAAGTGTTGAATAATTTTTTTAATATTTCTTGTGTGAAGAGTTGTGTTTTAAAATTGTCCTTATGTTTCCATATCCGATGTAACTATATATTTATCAGAAAAGGCAATTTGTGTCTTTTCCAATTGTATAATGTAGATAATACGAAGAGTATCAGATGACCAGTGGGTATTTGAATGAGTGCACCTCTGATACGAAATTAGCATGCCCCACTAAATGGACTGGAGTCTCAGGGGTTTTTTTCCTTTTTGCCTTCAATTTTATGGGTGACCTTGAGGACTTCTTTTTTATTCTTTTGTTTCTGCATCTCCTCAATTTTCTTTTCAATAGAGTAGGGATAATTACACTTTCCATGTATACACAGAAATTCTATAGGCTGAAAGAGCATTATTAATGCTACTTGCTGCCTAATCTCCCTGAAGTGTGCCTGTGATGGCCCGTCATGCTGACAGGCTTGTCTTCTGGGTGCTCCTGCTTTCCCAGCCCAGTCTCCCCGTGTCTGTTTGATCTTGCACTTTGTTCCTTCCTTGAAGTGTCACAGCCTGTCTTTGTCTTCTTCAGCACCCAGACTTTTGCCTAGCCCGGGGAGACTTTGGGGAATGTCTGGGGTTGCTAGGCACTAGCATGAAACAACATCTACTTTATATTATATAGGAGCCAGGCATTGTTTAAGGGCAGTTAATGGTTCTGCTTTCTTCAGCTACTTGCAAGATTTCTGTGTGGCAGCCTAGTAGCTTTGTAGGGTGGTTCACATACAAACTCAACAAGGAGATATTTAACGAGCTAAGTATGACTCTTGGAGTTGGGTGTCATAATGCAACACCTTCTGAGCCTGTTGGAGAAATCGTTTTATGATGAGAGCAGTGGGAAGCTGATGTGGTGTAAGAGGTCCACTGCTGGCTGTAGGCAGTCATTTTGTGCAAGCTTACCTGTGCTAATGGACAGGTGCTGCTGTGCTGGAGGAGCACTGGACTAGCTGTGCCCATGGTGTTACCTGACAGTGGGTCACCGTGATTGAAATAATGGTAGAGAATTGTTCCAGACCCCATGTTGAAGTGCCCCTTGCCACGATCAGGAGCCTGGACTGTAGGGATGTGCTTTGGGCTGTTAATCTTTGGTGGCAGCTCAGACTTGCTGGGTGTCTAGGAAACATTTCTGACTTCTGTACTCGTGAGGGGCAGTGCTGAGGTAAAAAAATTGTCTAAAAGCCCACAGACATCTTCATTTGCGTAAAACCTGAACACAGTCACTCCTGTGCCTACTGTTTCTTTGCTCTACCTATGGCAGTTAGACAAGGCCATAGGATCTGTGCCTGTGACTCTACTTACAGGGGTCTCTCTGGAGGTTTGGGTGGGAGGCAGGGGTGAGCAGCCTTTGAAAGCACCACTGCAGGGAGCAGGGCCCATCACTCTGATAGCACACACTAGCGCAGAGGTACAAGGAAAATTTCCGGTTATGTCTTGTGCTGGTGAGACTTGAACTCCTTTAATATTAGAAGACCATTGGACAGTGTGCATTTGGTAGCACTTCCTTGCGTTGCAGGATCTTGCATTGCATCTTGCCTCTGAAACAGGTTGGGGTTTTTTGACTGTGGAATACCACAACCTTCTCTTTTCTCAGCTATTACTTCACAGTGCTGATCTAGCCTCTTCATTCCTGTATCATTATTTATTTGTATGCTTGGCTTCCTTTTTGTTTTATTTCATTTTGAAACAAAGTAGTCTTTTTCCAGTCTAATTATACTTCCATTTTCGGGAAAGTAACTTAACCACCCAACCTCTCTAGTCAGAAAGAAGTGCCCATTTTGTGACTGGAAGGAGAGCAGAGACATGGAGATGGTTAATGCCACTGCACCACTTGGGAAAGAACCAGGCCACTTTCCTAATGGCAAACCAGGGGGTTAAAAGGTTGATGGCTGAGTTGGTGTCTGGGGTATCTCACTGAGCAAGTGAGCTAAGATACTCAGAGGTAAGAGTGAATGGAGAGACTTGGACTTGTGTGATTTGAAGTAATGGATGTTTTTACTTGGAGCAAAATAAGATTTAAAAAGCCCCAACCTTTTGTTTTCTTGAGAAATGCTGGTGGGTCCTTGATGCAGCTGGTTTACTTGGGTTGAACACTGCACTTCAGCAATCCTTCCCATCAAATCTTTAATTGCAGGCATTAAATCAGCATATGTTTATGATTATGTAATTGTGTTTTAGCTAGTCTCTTCACTCTTTTTCACCTTCGTGTTTGAGCTGAGCTGTGGCTGCTACTTTACTGGAAAAAAAGTTGAAAACGTGCGGGAAAAATGGATGTGAAGGTTTTGTTATGCTGCATGCAGATATTACTTCAGTTTTCTCTTGGTGTCAAGCTGCCACTTAACATTGCCAAACCTTCCTCGGAAGAGCAGGGGAAATTTCTACCTCTCCTAAGTTCATAGGTCAGGAGGATTTTTTGTGAGGGTTTATGAAAATTAAATGCTTAGTATGCAGTTGTCACTGTCATAAAATGTGGTTAAGGTCTATAGTGCAATTCTTTAAAGCTGGACATAGAGAATTTCACTGGTCTGTGCTAGCAAAGTTAAAAGAGAATGAAGAAAATCTACCGTTAAACTGCATGAATAGTTATTTGTAATTTTTGTGAGATTGCAGTGAATCTGAGGAATGTGTTTTGTAATGATAGGAAACGTTGGCAGTGGCTTTGTTTTTCTTTCTTTAAGAATTTCTTAGCAGCTGTACTTCCTAAATTAAAAAAAAAAAAAAACCAAACAAAACCCCCTACAAAAACTAGCTGACCTCAGATGATTCAATGCTTTTTTGTGTCTTTCTGCAAGTTACTTCATTTTTTAAATTGTTCATTTCTTAGAGAACCCACCAAACTCATATGCAAGGTACACAGTAAAGAGGATAAAGGTCTCCTGTTATCTGTGACTACCCACAAAAAACTATTTCCAACTGGAGAATCTGTGTAGGAGAGCAGAGCAAGCAACATTGTCATTCTTAATAACTTGAAATACCAATGAGTAAAGATAACCATCAGAGTTTTAAACAGACTGGTAGACCAACTTTGGCATCTAGTCTTAACTCTTCCTGAGCATTTGCCAGCCAAATAGTTTAAAATTTATTATGTAATATCACTTCTAAGTTTTGATACTAGTATGTTAATTCTCATGCATGTAGATGAAGGAACAACAGTTCTGAAGTGGTTCTATTTTAGCAGTGATACCCTTCATTTGGAGGAGCATGATACTAATGTGAGGGATAGGTAGTTGAATGAAAAAGGTAAGGCACGTTCTTGTTGTCATCACCGTCTGTGGGTGGCACGTAGCTGGCCTTTGAGTAGTGTTCCTGGTTGCACGAGTTCTCTTTGGATGTTGAAAAACCTCTCTGCCCTTGCTGTCGCAGTGCTGATTCAACACAGTATCAGTGGTCACAGCAGGCTTGCATTGTCTAGTCTTGGTGAATTTTGTAATCACAAAGCACTTTTTTTTCTCATAGTGCCTGCATGACGTTTGCAGACCTTCAAGAGGTGGGGACATATTTGGTGAAGGATATGTAATTGATGTTGTATTGTGGAATGGCTTTGAAGTCACTTAGTAGGTTTCTCTGCATAGTGCAAAAAGTTATTGAAGCAAGTCATTCTCTCGAGGTGGATTTTGCAGTGATTATTGTGTTCATCTCAGTGTATTTCAAAGCTGAAGGCGGGGGGTCACGAGGTGCAACTCGGAAAGTATTTTACTTCCTTTCCTCCTGCTTCTCACAAAAATGCCTCACTTTTCTTGTTAAATGTATTTTTTTTAGAAGGTGAGAAAAGGGGAGTTTGTGTTTAGGAGGAATTCTTGATGTTAGTTTGCTCTTCCTGGGAACCAACCAGAAAGCTGTTTTAATCAAGGTTGCCAGAATTGCTGTGTCTTCTGGGTGACTGCGGTGTCAGGTGGTGAGTGAAATACCCTACTCTTCTTCTTAATGGGTAGGCTTTTCCATTGTGCCTTGTTCTCTTGAGCACTTGTGCAGGTCCTTGTTGCCTGATGGCCCTGGGCATGCTCTCACCACTCCCAGAGGTTTCATGGGCAGGTGTGAGCAGTCAGCAGTGACACAGTCTGTGAAGAGGTGGCTGATGGTGTAGTGCTGCTGCATTTGGTGTGGTGCAGACACAGAAGTTGAGAAATGTGTTTCTGCTCTAAAACAATTATTTTTTTCGGATTCTGGTCCTGGCTGTAGTTACTCAAACGGTTGTTTTAAATTTTGTGGTGGCATGGATAGTTCTATCCTCCAATTTTGTAGAAACATTTCTGTGTTCATAAAATACTGGGACACCTGTAGAAGTTTTTTGGCATTTCCATGGATTAGCTTGGTGGCAAATCTGTGTGAAAGGTTTACTTCAAGCCTGCTGTTGGAGCATAACTGGACACAATAAGCTCAGGATAAGTATTTCTTTAGAGTGAGAACCTTTGATACCCAGTAATCTCTCCACTATTACTTGCAAAGAGGTCACCTCCTGTAACAATAGTAGGTTTCATCCTTGAGACAAAACTAGATCAGTAATGGTGAATATGGACATTGAAAGGTTCCTCATCACTGCAGCGGGTGTCCTCAAGGTTATTCACAGGTCCTGTGTTAATGACTGCAGCAACTTGCACTGAGCTAGGCAGGGACAGATGTCACAGTGGTGTGATTTCAAGATTTGGTAGCTTGAGGCTGCAGATGCTAGTTGGAAATGCCCTTTTTTGAGTAATAGGAAATTTCTGCTTTTTCTGTTTCCTTTTATGGTTACTGAAGTACCCCTGTAGCCAGCGTGACATACATCTCAGATGGTGTATATCTGTACCACTTCAGTCTGTGTGACTGCCATATGCCTGATTCATATTGCTGATAGTTTTGTTGAGAAAGCCTAGCCATGGCCACTCATCCCCCTCCTCATTTGGTGGTGGAGAAGTAAGAGGACAGATCTACTCAGTGGAGAGCTGTTGTTTGCAGTAGCAAGGTCTTTAACTCAAAGTATTGTTTAATAATTCTCAGCTTGCTGCATAGCCTAGGTGCCTGTGTAGAGCTGTGGGGTCACTCATGGGTCTCATTTTGGTTTCTCTCCTCCCAGCTTACCCCTGTGTAGGTGCCCAGCATCTCGTTGTCTCTGGTCTCACATGCATGGCCTGGCCTTTCTCTCAGGGCTGCGTGCCAGCCTCGCTGCCCAGCTCACCCCACTCTCCCCTGTACTCCTGCTCTACGTCATACTGGTTTTCCCATTCATCTTACGAGCTGCTTTGTGTCAGTCAGAGTCCTGTTTTTTCCTTTCTCAGCGCGCTGTTCCAAGAGATGCATCGGAGTGTCACCACAGCTCCTGCTGCAGAAGGGGAGAGCTTCCACTCCCTCTCTGGTTCTCCACATCCATCCCCTGCTTTGCAGTAGCTCTGGGTGCTCATCAGACCCTTCATGTGAGGCAGTTTAATAAGTTTAAATGACATCAAATTGTGTGAGCAGAATAGTTTTCTTTGAAGAAAATGACTTGAAATGGGTTTGTGGAAGAAAGGCCAGACATATGCGAGACATCAGGGAGGAAGACAGTGCAGTGAGGAGCAGGGAAGCAGCAGGAGGTGTGAGGATGCCTCCACCCGCTACATTTCTTTTGGGAGATTTTCCTTAGGGGTCTGTTCCGTTAGGGACCATCTTGGTGTTGCTGCTGCTGTGAGAGATGTGGGCACCTGGAGCTGCTCCTCCCTGGTGTGAATTCAAAGTGAATGTATTACCAGAGCTTCAGAAGGTAAAATTTGGAATTGCCAACATCCCCCTGAGACGACATGTTCTGTGGTTCCTATATCTGCTATTTTCCCAAATCTTTCTTTTGGCCAGACTGTTTTTATGGCAATGAAAAGAACAAATCTGGGGGAAAAAGCTGCATTCGTAACACATTTCAAGTCTGTGCTAAAATAACCAGGGAACAAATTTCCTCAAATAAACATTATCTGGAATTTTTATATAGATAGGTTATGTATTTTTTCCCAGCCATTAGTCTTGGAAAGAGCTCAATGCATAATTTTTTAAATTGAGCTTTGGGCAGATGATATCTGATACGTAAGGCCAGGCAGTTGGTTGTGAGGTATATGGAAGCAAGATTTTTATCATGAGGAGTTTTAATAGTAAGTAATGCTTTTATTCCCAACTGTAATAAGTGAAAGAGCTGACAAGCAGCATTTAAATTATTTCAGTCTTTTTTTCAATTCCATTAAAAAACAACCAAACATTTTTATTTGGATACTAATAGATTGTGTAAAGTAGGATTTAAAAATTTTTATATGCAGTCCATTGGGAGAAAAACTGATTGAACATTGAGTGTACCATGTAACTGTTCATGGCAATGTGTGGGTTTTAATGGCTGGAAGGGAATCAGAATTGTATATATGAGAAAGAGCAAATGTATTAATAATTGGGATTTAGTACACAGTATCATGGTGCAATCTACATATATAGTAAGTGACATAAAAAGGAGTAGCAATTTCTTAATAGAAAGGGGTTTTTTTTTAAATAAAGTTTTCAGTCAGAAACTTCTCTGGGGTAACTTTGTGTTGCTCTCTCTCCCTATTAACACTTCTGAAATAGTTTACATGCAACTGTAGTTTACCCTTGGACAATGTGAAGGAGACTTGTAGTAATATGCCCCTTGTTTTTAATAACCTTAACCAGGAATGAATGCAGAAGCTGTAACTTGTGATTGACAGGAGGGAGGTGGCTGTGCCTGGCCCTGGGGGCATGTCAGGAGGTCTGAAAGCACCCCAATGCTGAGATGATCCAGGGGCTGTTATCCACTCCTCAGGCACTTGTTGCCTGGGAGACAAATGTAATCCAGGGATTTTTTTTTTTTTTTTTTTTTTTACCCTTCCTTGCTGGTTTTTGATTGGAGTCACTTTTGACTTCTGGCATGGAGGAGGTAGTGAAGCAGCATGCCAAGTGTTGCAAGTTGGAAATTAATCACTAACCGATGGGTCTGAGCGCCAATGATTTCCTTTCCTGTGATTGCTCTGTGTATGGGAAGACTAATGACAAATCTAAACAGAGAGCTAACAAAGCTCTTCATGCCTCCCAACAGTCAAGAAGGATTCTTAACTGGATGACCCTTCAGCTTTCTTTTTATTCCTGCTCTCTTACATGATTGCAGAAAAACAAAAATAACTGCCTTAAAAGAGAACTTTGCCTTAAACTGCATTTGGTTTTGCTGGTATATTATAAGTCAGCTCAGTTGCAGTGAAAATATTGCAAATCTGCCTTCCCAGTGTTTTTTTTTTTTGACATGGAGTGTAATTCTTCTCAATACTTTTTGTGAGAGAGAGTTTCAGTTTTTCAGTGAGATTATTTTTGGCTTTTGCAAGAATACAGGCAAGCCAAACAAATTTATCCTAACTGTAATGAAAGGTTTTGAAGTTACTCTTCAGTAGTGACTTCATATTATAAGGCCCTCAGCTTAAACTAACTCTTACAATTTTGGGGAGTAATCTCTTCCAGGTAGATGAAAAGTCTGTCTTGGAAGTAAATGAAAAAACAGAGAAGTTTGGAAACAATATGTTGTGTTCTAATAAGTACAAGTAAGGTAGATGGTATTTAAGTGTAGCTTTTTTTTTTTTCCCCCCCAGTTTATCCCATGCTGTAAGAAGTAAGGAATTCAGCAAAGGTTTTCTCCTGAAAAAACACTTCTAGTTTTGCACATTACTTGCTTAAAAGGAAATTTTATGTTCTTCGTCTGGCTCTTGGATGGAGCATGGAAGTGGAATTTGGGAGGTCTGGATTCTATTTTTGACTCTGTCGTTTGCCTAAAAAAGTCATTAGGTTTATCGTGTCAAGTGTCTGGCTCATTGTCTCATATTTTAGAAGGCTAAGCCTAACAACCTTCTTTTTGCAAATTGGTTTGAGATGTGTAGTGCACAGCTTCCACCACTGACACCAGCCGTGGGTCTTTCGGTCACCAGCTGTAGTGCTTTACTGAGATGAGAGCCCAAGAGTCTTGCTTGCTCTCTCTCTAGCCCTTTGAATCTTGATCTCTGGCTATGCAAGGGCCTTGCTTGACTTCAAGAGCTGGAAGATGTCTTCTCTTAGACTCTTTGATGGCTTCTGGTAGGGCACCCCTGGGAAGTAACGGGGAAGATGGGCTTGAACTCTGCCGTCCTGAAGAGGCTTGGCCCCATGTTGTGCTCCCCCAGAGCAGCATGCAGAGGATGGTTTCTTCGTTCCCTCTAGCAGCCGTGCTTGTTTCTGACAGAAAGCTGTTACAGCTCCTGTGGGTAGTGCCAGCCCCCTCTACTTTTCTTTCGAGACAAATTTCACATGGTGCTATGAACTTGCTAGGTGCTCCCACACAGCCATCCAGTGACATTGGGGAAGATTTTTCTTTTCCATTTATTTGTTTTTGGGGAGAATTTAGTGCAGATTTGCTGTCTTTGTAAGCTTGGAAGGAGGTCTGTAAGCACTTAGCATGTTGCAGTGCACTGTGTATCCTAAAGCTATTGGTGAGGCAGAGGATCACTTAGGAGGTGGTAAGGCAAAGATAGTAAGTTTTTGAAAGGAAAACAAGTGTCTGGTTTTGGTCTTCTTTATGGCTTAAGAAAGTTATATCCCACCTCTGGTGTGATTTTGTGTGTGGGTGTGTGTGTTTGTTCTTCAACATGGGAACTGAGAGCCTTGTTCCACTGATAGACGTTGGAGCTGAGAAAAGGGATGATCCTGGATTGAAAAGAGGTGAGAGGTGGTAATGCAGCCTCCCCCACCTGTCCCAGAAAACATCATCATTTACTGAAAACTTGTAATACCTTGAAAGCTGCCAGTGGAGTTCAGTCAACAATTAGGGTTGGTGGGGTTTTTTATTATGCTCAAGCAGACCAAGGCTCCTCCTGAGCTGTCATTCTGTATGCTTTCATAGTGAAGCTGAGGGAAGGTTGTTTTCATGTGTTTGAGAACTTATACAAAACAATTCAAAACATCTCTCAGTCTGACCTCTGATGGGATTGAGACAAGAACTCAAATTTCACTGCTTGTAACTGCAGAATAAGTACTGGATTTTAGTGTAGTCTTTGCCTTACAGATTGACCGCTTGTGTTGTTCTGTGTGTCCAGAAAGGGTAACTCCAGTAACTGTTGTTTTAGCCAATCACAATTTCACAACACCCTTAAATGGTTAGGGGCTTTTTTTTTTTTTTTTTTTTTTTTTTTTTTTTTTTTTTTTTTTTTTTTTTTTTTTTTTTTNGTTTTTTTTTTTTTTTTTTTTTTTTACTGGTTGCTTGGTTTGTTTTGGGTTTTTGGGGTATTTTTTTCCCTGCAGGGGAGAAAAGATGATTAATTTCCTCTTGTAGTATAATGGCATTGATGTCATGTGGGTTGAAGGATTAAGTCCTTTTATTTTTAAAACAGTTGCTGGGGTGTTTAAGCCCCTCCTTTTTAGCTTTGTTTCTTGTTAGTTTAACAGCAAAAGGAAAAGAAAACAACTTCCAAAAAGAAGATCCTTTTCTTCAAAGTTTCCATTTAACAGTTAAGCTGTAGCTTATTTTTCCAATATGGGGTGATGGGGAAATTGACAGATATTAGTAAATCATATTCAGTAGTAATGAGGGAGGGGGAAAAGTGCAACCAAACATTCATTCTTACTTTTTTCCCACTCAGAAGTGTGATTTAAATCATACAGTTGCAATACATTATTAATGGAGTGATAATCTCTGGCAAGCAAACTGTCAGACAAAAAACCTAAACCCACTGCTTTTACTGACAAATACTGCTAAATAAATACGGCTGTGCCATTAGATCAAATATTTGATTTTTTTTAACTCTTTTTTTCTTTGCAGAGTATTGGAAAGGGGTCCTTGTGGTGTATAGACCCAGAATATAGACAAAATCTTATTCAGGCTTTGAAAAAGACACCCTATCACCCATATTCGCATGTGTTCAATACACCTCCCACATCTCCTCAGGCATATCAAAGGTAAGAACTAGATGCATTTTATAACTCTAAATGTTTTCATACAGTGTCATGTGTGAATCTTGGGTAAGACATTAAATGTAATTAAGTGATGCAGTTTGGAACTGGGCTAGTGAAGAAAGCCCAGGAGCACTGGCAGCAGCCTGGCCTTGTGTCCGGAACACCTTACCTGCCATGCCCCTGCCTGGCATCAGCAATGTCCCCCAGGAGAGCCTGCAGTCTTCCTATCTGAGCCACAGAGCTGCTTGGCAGAGAATACCTGAAATTAAAGTGCATATAAGCAAATGGAGAGCACAGAAGTGGCCACTTGTCCCTTTTATGAAAACACAGTATCCTCAGAGGAGATGGGTGCTCATTCTTTTCTCCTAAAGGAAGTGCATGGCTGGTGTTGCTTGTGCAGGCGGGAGGTGTCCGTGTAAGCCCGGTACCCAGATGGCGTGACCAGCACTTGTGTGACGGGCACCAGTGCTGGCTCTTGGGATCAGCCCAGACTGCCTGCCTTGCTTCGGTGAAACAGACATGGGATGCGTTTTTTCCACTTGTTTTGCATTTTTTGATCTGGCTTTCAGTTACGACAAAGTTTGCGAAGAGAGAAAATCTATGGCTGCCATCCACCAAGTGAGAAGGCAAGCACTGGACTTTGGCAGAACTGCTTTCTCCTCGCTGCTAATACGGAAATTCTTTGCTTCGCTTTTTCCAAGCGTTGGCAGCGTGTCACGGCCGGGACAGGAATGCTGCTCGTGGCCCGTGTTGCCCCGCACCCCTCAGGATAGGGAAGGTGTCGGGGGCCAGCCGCAGCAGGGCCCGCAGCAGCGCCGGGACTGAGCGGTGACGCAGACGGCTCTCGTGGCGTCCGAGTTCTGCGGTTGTTTTGTTTGTTTGTTTGTTTTCATTACTATGTTTTCCGCGTTATCGTTCAGGCTAGCGGCCGGGCAGGGCAGCGGCCGGGCAGGGCAGCGGCCGGGCAGGGCAGCGGCCGGGCAGGGCGGCGCGGTGGTCGCCGTGGCGACGGAGCGTCTCCCCGGCAACGCGCGGGCCGGGCCGGCGCTGTCGCGTCACGAGGCCGCCGGGGCCCGACCGCGCCGTTGCCGCGGTAACGGGTAATCCCGGCACGGCGCTGGGAATGGCGACCCGGAGCCGGCTGCTGTGTCGCGGGGATGCCCTGCCGCGCCGGGGGTTCCCCTGGTCTGAAACCGGGGGGTGACGGGGCTGGGGAGTCCCGAGGTGGCAACCCGGCTGTCCTGCGGGTCCCATGGGCCACTGGGGAAACACTGTGCCCAGCACCACCTGTGGAAGTACCCCCACTGCTGTGCTCTGCAGAAGGACAGATAAATAATTTAAATAGTGGATTAAAATCATAATTTATGCATTTGAACAAAGCATGTTCCCTGAGCCTCGCTTTATCATTACTACTGCCTTTTTAAGAGTATTTTAATTATGCTCATGCAGATTTATTGAGAGATTGCCGTATCAAGTAGAAGAGTAATGCACATCTGACATAGAAGTGGAGGGATTTTGATCTCTTTTAATCCCCGCAAACAAAAAAATCCAGCAAACACATGCATGTGAAAGCCAGAGGATCTCCCAGTTTTTTTATGGCTGAAGCAACTGTTGACTCAGTGGGCTGGATTTGCCAGAACCACTGTGCAATCTGGCAGATGTTGCTGGCAGGAGCTTTTTCAGGTTAGGCTGAAGGAAGCAATGCAGCAGTACTGCTGTGAAAAATGCTTGCAGAGATGAGCCCGTGGAGACACCGTGACTGGTTGTCAGGGAGCCCACAGTGGTGCAGCTGCCCTGTGTCCTGCACAGCCGTGTACCTGCTGCTCTGCCATCCTCATCCTGCACAGCCTTGTGCCTGCTGCCACTCTGTTCTGTGGGGCAAAGGATGTCTACAGAGTCACAGACCTTGGGTAAAACTCGTGCTGCCCTCTTCCAATAGAGTAGGTGTCCAGAACCTCATGACCTGTTTTCATGGGTGGGAGCGGTGTACTGGCAGGTGATGGACAGCCTGCCATTTAAGAAAGTGTCTTGAAAGACTGCCTCCTTTCACCAGTGCCCATTTGTTGCTGGAGAAATGGCAAAGCTGTCTTCTGAGCAAGGGAGAAGGAGTGGGCTAGCAAAACACCCACAAGTGAGTCCCAAAACTGAAAGGGAAACTTCCTCTCCTTGGAAACCATGGAATGTCAGAGCTGCTGCTACGCTGCTTATGCTGCCAAGTGGTTTGGAGTCTTCCTTTTAATGACTGCATCATAAAACAAAGAGCTTGCGTGACTGCAGAAGTAAATACCTTGCAAACACAGACCCAAAGGAGGCCAGGTTTTGTATGAAGAAACTATGGTCTCACTGTTACTTTTAATTGACTACCTTTCAGCATTTCCACTGTTAAATAAAACTCAATCTTCACATAGTATTCTAAAATATTTATTTGTTCATTCTGGTACTAATGTCTGGTGAAACATCAACATGAAGCTGGTCTAGGCTATCAGTGAATTTTGAATTAATTCTGGATTGGCAGTCACATGGTATTTTTTTTAATATATTTCCAATATATTCACAAGGAGCTGAACATTTCATGTGCGTTTGAAAAAAGACCCAGTAATCCAATGTGTGATTGCTTTCTCATGTGTACAAAGACTTCAGTAAGGGTAGAAAATGTAAATCCAGTCCACCATAGTCACATCTCCAGAGCAATAAATCGTCATAGTAACCAATTTCAAGGGAAATGTTTCTGATGGTGAAGACAATATATATAGAAGAAAAATCCTTGGATGGCAAGGGTTTTGCTGTCCATCCATCTTACATAATGGAAGCTCAAAAGTAAGAGAAACTGTCACCTGATATTAATGAAATATATCTGCAACTAGATAATTTGCCAGTATTACTCCTGCTTCTAGGAATGGGATTAATTGGAGGAATTACAAGATTTATAAGGGTCCGTTGTTGCAATTACAGGGGGGCAAATTGACCTATTGCTTGTCTTTATCAGATGTTTTAAAAGAATAAAGGTGCACAAATGAATCACGTGTTCTGTTTAGTATCTGCGTAAGCAGCTTAGGGTTGAATTGAGCACAGAGTGGAGGAATGCATTATAAAAATATCCCAGGCAAGATGATCACTAAACACACAAATTCTCCCTCTCTGAGCAGAGTTAATTGCATCAGATAATGCATAAGCATAAAAGGGTGGACCTTTTATGAAAGAGTTTTATGATGTGAACCCACACATTTGGATGCCTGTTTATACCAGTATCATTTGAGATAAAACATGACTCAAAACAGGATATTTGGATTACATTGAGTTCCATGTATAGAAGACTGTAGTTTCTGGGAAAAAGACAACCTTACTGTGTTTGTACATAAGAAGGAACTTCAGACTTCAGTTGTGTGAATTGCTACTGCAATTTAGACCAAAGATTAACTATAAGCTGGAAGAAGAGAAGAATAATACAGGAAATTGAAGTATTTAATTTTAATTGGTTTTGATGTGTATTCTTAAAAAACAACACTCATGCCAAAAAACAAACAAAACCTCTTGAATTTTTATCTGTTTTTTCTAATTGAAGTGTTTGTCATGAAGTGCAATTTATGATAAATTTCAAGAGTGAACTAACAGTGATACACATGGTTATTAAAAAAACCCCTTTCTCCTTGGTGAGCAAAAATAGTACTTTAGTCTAATGTGTTTCTTTTTAAATATTTACAATTGTGTTGGCAATAGCAACCTTGAAATATTTGTAGACACAAACTTGGTTAAGTAAATATACAAGTCAGTGCCCTGGTATTTCATCTATATGTTTTATTTTCAGTTTCCTGACTGTAACTGAAGCGTGGGTGGGATTTTCTCTTCCAGTAGCGCTTAGAGGGGATCTTGGAATGGATTTTTCTCTGGCTGTATTACATGGGGCTATTTCTCAATTCTATTTCTCCTTCTTTTGCTGAAAAATATCAGAAAATATATCTAAAATAACAGAAATTATCAGTTTCATGGAGTGATAAAAAATACTTGAAGATTAGAGTGACCACTTAGGAATATTGGCTAGATCCCTTTATAGACCTGTGGATAATCATTTCATGGCTTTTCATTTTTTTCCAGTGTTTTTTGTTAATTGTGATTTGTTAGAGCAGTGGCAAATGTTGACACAAATCTGCCCCATAACTGATGCAATTGCTAACATGCCCAACATAGAAATTGAAGAGGTGTTTCATTTGTGTGCTGCCCCAGCCTGCCTATTCATAAAGGCTTCCTTGAGTTCCTCATTAGTTTGCTCCTTCCCATTGGAACAACTCCTTGGGTGAGCTTGGTTCTGCTTCAGGAAAGACTGAGACCCCAGGTAGTCCTGAACTAGATTTGTTCTTGACTTTGGACATGATGTCCACCTGTGCGCATCAGAGCACTTGTGTCAGAAAAATGCCTCCTCTGGCGTGCATCACTGCATTTCAGCTGGGCTGCCCTCTGTAGAGAGGGCTTGAGCCTTGCAGGGCTGAAACCAATGGGAAAACATGTAGCAAGAACTCACCTGCAGCATGGTTTTGGTGGCTGGAGCGCAGTTGGTGTATGTGGCATCTGCTGGTGGTTGGTGGAGTGGATGCTGCAGAGCCATCCTGATGCACTGCCAGGCTCCCAGCCAGTGCTGCAGCATGGGCGATGGGGGGGAAACAGGCCCCACAGGGAGTCAGCAGAAAACCACCTCTGCTGCTTGTGTAGTCACTTCTCAGAACAGTGTATCATTTAAATGTGCATGGCTTTATCATCTGATTTTCCATTCCCCTTCACCTGTTGAAGTGTAGGTACAGGTGTGGGCCAGTGGATCACAGAGAGCCTGCAGGTATGTGAGTGACTACATGTCTTACGAAACATTGCTAGCCTGGAATTTGAAACATTGGAAGTGGCTTCTGTTTTATCAAATTTAGTGTCACTTATCACTCTTTCTTTTTGCTGCTGCTGGGTTCCAAAAAAATGCCATGAGCATTCTTCACTTCTCCAGTGTCTTGTCTTTGATACCTCTTTCTGACAAAAATACTCTTTTTCCTGAGATAGAGATTAAGAAAAGTGGACTTTATGATTAGGGTTAGGGTTTTGAGATTTATTCATAGAGACACAATGAAAAATTCATGAAACTTGGTGGCTAGAGCTATGTTCCTGAAAATCCAAGATTCACAAATCACCGTGAGGAAGTGATGTCCATCACTGTGAGCCCTGTGGTAAATGACAGAAGAGGTGGCCTGGGCACACTTACATTTGCATTTTGCCTATTCTGAGACTGAAGACACGCGGTCTTAGCACTCTCAGTCCTGGCTTTCTGCTTCCATCTCAGCAGTAAGAGCCCTCCCACATGCAGTGAGGAGGGTGAGGGGCAGTCCTGCAGCAGGAGCTCCCAGGCAGTGCCTATGCACGGCCCTCGCTGCACCCCCACCTCCAGGTCCCTTATGCCCCCTGCACACTCCTGCAGCAAAACCTCCTCCAGCAGTCACTGCCACATGCTGTTGGGATTAGGTTTGCATACAGCCCCCTCAGGTCGGGGAAAGTTGAAGATGTTACAGGGATGTGAAACAGACACATGTTCCCCGCCGAGGGCAGCTCTTGGCTGCTGAGGAAACTGCTGTTTCTGGAACAACTGCTTCAAATATTTGCAGGTTTTGGTTTTACTGTCTCAAGCTTCGACCTTTTGGAGTTGTTTATTGAAGCTAAACCTGCATCAAAGCCAATAGTTGTAGGTTATCATATTGGGAAAATGATAAACATTCTACCTATCTGGACACTTCATAAGTTGAGATCAGAAATTATCCTCTGTGGCCATTTCGTGAAGCTGGTGAAGCAGTCTTTACCCTTTCACTCTGAAGGGTGTCTCACTGCAAGAAGGAACTTAGAAAAGGAATTAGTTGGTTGTCCTTTGCAGTCTGGAAACACAGATTTAATTCTGTATTATTGTTTTTGCTTTCAATGGGAAATGAAGCTGACCATAGAGCAGTCTACTGGTAGTTCGTGTGCATGTTACAACCACTTTATCAAGATTGACCTAGATATTTTACTTCCTGGACAGAGTCAGAATGAGTTTTCTTCTCTTGGTGTGGTGTTAAGGTGGAGTCTTTGAGGAATTTTTGTTTTGATGTGTTTGTAGTTCAGAGGTCTCAGAGAATACAAGTTCTTCCAAGTGTGCCTTTTGCCACCATTGCATGTCTTGATTTGAAGAGCATCTCTACTTTGGAATTATGCAGCTTTATTTCTGTTTTCTGGCAAGGTAGAGAATCTTGGTTCAGTTTGGTGCCAGGTATGAATAGCAAAGGATAACAGAACTTTTGCTTGAGTGAACACACTGGTAAGTGTGTATATATTTGAGGATTTGCCAATCCAGGAGTTGGTTTGTAACATATTCCTTATCAGCTCTTGAGCCATTGGACTTCTGTGATACAGGAAGTATCCCATTGAGCATAGTTTCAGAAAATAAAACAGATCGACTCTTACCTTTTAAAAGGCCCTTTTTTTTAGTACTTTATAGTATGAGGAAGGTGTAGGGGACAAAGATAAGTAGGGAAAGATGGCAACAAATCCTGGACAGAAAGGAAGAGCAGAAAGTCTGAGTCTATCATCGCTTTCACACAGCAGTTTCATGTATCCTTTCTGCAGCATCCTTGTGCTCACCAGGAATGGCTGGTGGAAGTACTAATAAACCCTCTAATCACATCTTCATTCCTCTCAAAATTAGTTAAATGCTTCTGAGCCTTCTCAGCTGAGATGTTTTCAGTTCTTTCTCATTCATACCCATTAAATAGAAGAAATGTCTTTTTTCCCATTTGCCAAATACATGAAGATTTGGTTGAGTCTTTGTTGTGTCTGCAAGTTTGTAGACTTTTGATAAAGTACTTTAAAGCAACTTTAAAGCCTTTCATGTTTCTCTAGATGCCAGGCAAACACCACGTCTTTGCTTAGTGTTGTTATTTTTCATAGTTCCATTTGTTGAACAGTCTTCCCAGTTACTTGGCTTCTTAGGCTTTTTTCCCCTCCTCTGTGCCTTCTGTAGATAAATATAGCCTTATTCCAAAGATAACTTGGAATTGTACCATAGATATTTCCACTCAGTCCATGGGAAAAGGAAAGTCTAGGGATGTGTTTTGAAATTTTTGTTATTTTGTAAAACCTTCTCTAGCCCTGGATATTTCCCTATGAAAATTTTTAAGAGTGACCGCAATGACTTAGTTGCTGACTTCAGAAACTTGAAGCATGTGGGTGCTGTGCTTCTGAGACTCTCTTCTGCATCCCTTCATCCCTCTTTTCTGTCCCCAGAGTGTGTGCTGTATGTAGAGAGCACGGGTTGTGCAGTGCATGAGCTGCATGGTGCAGCAAAAACAGAGCCTGGGGGACACCTCTCCTTTGTCTACTTGGCAGCGTGAGTCCATCTCTCACCCTTCGTCCCACTGATAACCATTGCATCACTGCAACAACTGCAGCAGTTGTGTGGGTGGGGAAGCCTGTGCAGTGTTCAACAACAGTTCACTGAAGTTTTAGTAGTTGAAAATTAAGGCTCAGGAAGGAGGGGTATGTGTGATGAACAGTGTCTTTCATGAACACTGTGTTTGCTAATCGTACAATATTACTGTAGTGGGAATCATTCGACTTCTGCATTTGAAAACAAACTGATGAAGCTTGGGAAGCTGCGAATAGTATCATAGTATGTCGCATCTTACTGCTGTTGGATTAAGAAAAAGTTTTTTTTATTTCCAGAACTCAAGTTAAATTTTTAAATTTAGCTTTAATTACTCTCTTTTTTTCTTTTAGATTTTATTCACTTCTCTATTTTCTACTGGACTTTGCTTTGGTGCCTGTATAAAGACAGATTGACAGGGAAGTTCTGTTGTAAGACAGACATTCATAGAGCAGTTTCTAGTGTCACATTAATAGTAATAAAAATTCTGTGAGTAAAAATTGTTTTGATAAATCGAGAATCTTTCAAAGGTAGGTAAGGGTTGGCTTTTCTGTAAAAGTTGTGAATTTAAGACATTTTACAGTTTAACTCTTCACTGTTTATTTAATATTTGTTTAAACAACAGTAAAGTGCATTGACTATTTCCAAGAATTCTAGCTCTGTCTTAAACAAAAACCTGCATGGACCTTTCATCCTTTCACCTAGCATTTGAATATTAGGGAATAGAGAACATTTAACACAGGCAGCTGTTGCAGTTTATGCAAAACTCCCAGTATTTTTGTAACCAATTTGTTCTATATGCAATATCTCACTGAGAATATGAGTTCTACCACAAGTTCAGAGGCTTTGGCTAAGGGAAGAGGCCAAGCAGACTTGCTTGGCAGCTCCTCATTGTCTTGTGACAGTCCACTGTAGTCCAAGAGTTGGAGGACCTGGTTGCAGGTGACCTGTCTTCTCCCCAGGTCATAGCAGAAGGTGACAGATAAGCTATAAAAATACTGATTGTCCATAGAGAAATATCCTTGGAGATGAGCATGGCTAGTGAGAATCAATTCCCTTTCTCTCTGCATGACATTAGTGGGAAGTAGAACGTAAGAGAGACAGGTTTGATTGCTGCTCACAGTGTGACTGTGGAAAATCCTAAAAAGGTGGGTCCAGGTGATCGAGGTGGCCCATCTGGTCTTGCATTACCCATCAGAAGTACAAAACTGAGCTGGATGGTGGACCTTCAGCCTGGGCTCTGGGTCAGCAGGCAGAGAGTTGGAAGACCTTGAACTTAAGGGGAAGGTAGACTGACCTTCAGACCTTGCAGACTGACCAGCTGGTCTTTGACCGGAACAAAATCGTCTGATCTCCTTATCTTCCTGTCATAGAGGGCACCTGCATACTGAGACAGGCTTTCCCCAATAGTGTTTCCAATTATTTTATACAAATAGGTAAAAGAAAAGTGCAGTTGCATTTCATAGGTGTCTCCATAAACCCTGCCTGTGTATCTTACCCAGTATTTCTCAAAGTATCAATCAGTCTTTTTTTTTCTTTTAAAGCACAGATGTCCAATTTCTTAACACAAGTTTCAGTGGATTAGTCTTTTTGAATCTTTGTTAGGCAATTCATTTTTTCTGGTGTACTTAAGAGTATCCCAGCATATAGATACGTGTATATACAGGATGCCGTATGGTGGTAGTGTACTAACTCTCTCTTTGGTTAGGTATGCTTTATGGGGAATTCAGGTTTTTTGAGCTGTTCGTTTGAATAAAGTAAGTTTTGGCATAATTTTGTTTGTTCACGTGTTCACATGTTCATCCCCAGGTAAAAAGACAGGATGTGAGATGTATATCTCTTTGCCTGTCCAGTGTGTCCAGTGTTACAATGACTTGATAAAATGATTGTTCCCCTTTCGAAACAGAAGTGCTCAGCACTTGCACTTCTTGTTCTTTTTTCAGTAAAGCGCTGATGAAACTCTGAAGGTTATATTTGATTATCTGGACTGTATTTTTTCACAGATGTTTTGACCTTATTTTGGGAGCCCCTCAGTTTTTTAAAGAAAATCTGTCGAGCAGTTTTGGTACAGCTAAAGATAAATGAGAATTTGTGGGCTGTGTTTTACACAGATTTCAAAAAACTCTTGCTTGCTTTCTTACCATTCCAGTTGGCCCTGAGCGCAGTCTGTATGTGTGCGGTGCTCATTGATGGCATTTGTTCTGTTTCTGAATTGTGAAACTGTTTGTAAAATGCAGCATTTGCCTTTTTTTCTTTTTTTTTTTTTTTTTTTTTTTTTTTTTTAAAAAAAAAAAGGGGTGGAGAGGGTGGG